>BQKN01038119.1:0-14056 GCA_022839385.1 Asparagus kiusianus
ACTATTGTCTTTAAAGTTAAATTATTACAAATCATTCATCGCCATCATCCTCATCACCAGCTCCACCATGACTACCCCCAGCTCCACCTTGTCTAGAAGTCCCAGCCTGCAAATATAATGAAATACCCAACATTACAAAAGTATAAATAACAGGAAACTATCATTAACAATTTTATAGATAAGTAAATTTTAAAGTTTCTGATCCTCATTTAAAATACATGGTGAACATCAAAAATATAAACACGTTCAACAATATTTATCAAAAATAATAGGGAGGAAGGAGAACATGAAATGTCATTAGGCAAGCCATCACAGTATGCAAACAAGCTCATATAACCAGCATAAGGCAACCACGAGTAAGCTCAGACTAGCTCACAAATCCATCATAAAACATCAAAAAATGAGCTTGTAATATCAAAAACAACATCATAAAACATTTTAGCCGCAAATCCATCAAAAAATGAATCTGAAACATTTTAGCTCACAAGCCATAAAAAAAAACAACAAATGAAAAAGAGTATGCAATTGCAACTAAGTTACTACAATAAGGATTGTAATTAAACCAACAAATGACCAAGGCTGCAATTAAACCAACAAATGACCCTAAGTATCTTAGGGATCAAAATAAGAGTGACGGTGGGCAAGAACAAAACAGTATGCTAATATTACTATATACTATATAGCTAAATTTTTATTACCCCTTCGCCAAATCACATAGTATAGGATAATATATGGATACATAAACCAGCAAGTAACCAGTCTACATAAGTAATAAGGATGTTTTGATTCTCTTTATTGTTTTTTTAGTGGGGGTTAATATAGTGTCTATGTCCTCAAATTACTTATAAAAAATGTAACAAACAAAAGTGTTACCACATGTCACAGCCATTGGGAACATCTACATAGATAACTAGACCTTAGAACAAATATCTAGTGATTATTTATCTATATATGGTTTAGTTGAAGTAGCATGCAGAGTCAAACCAATTGTAGAACTTGGTTTCCTTGAATCGATTCCACTTGAAACATTTGACACGTATTCCCCCATTTGAAGTGTTGCCATCCCACAAGCATGCTCCACCACCTCTACAATAACATACCAAGAAACAATTGTGCAAATTACGCATCCATCTAAATTATGTTTTTCACTGAATAAAATAAACAACAATGTCCAATTGTCCATCATCCCTAACATATTGGTTCATTACGAAATAATACACGCAGACTTTAATGGAAATTTAGATTTTGTGTTAAACTAACCTAAACCACGGAAAACATCACCCTGAGCATATTTAAGTGTCTTCCCCTGTTCAGTTGTAATATTCATTTTGATCTGTGCTCAATTGATGAAAAATTCGGCTGAAATTTTGTGAAAAATTCGGCTGAAATTTTGTGGGGGGTTTTGATCTGTGCTCATTTGATGAAGGATTGTGGGGGTGCTTTATGCAAAAGGGTTAAAGAATCTTCTGAGGGGTTTATTTGCAAAACAGTCCCTAAAACTTATAACCCGAAATTTGTGGAGGGGTTGCCGGACCAACCGTTAAAGCTGATTCATCTGCATATGTGGATCCAATTCTGAAGTTGTTGGATGCTCGAGTCACGAGACCAACTAATGGAGCTGGTACGTCAATGACTCGCGTTTATAGAATTTTTGACAAATTCTCAGCCATCAACGGATTTGATGAGCCTTTACCGACTACCGTTTGAGTCGGGCTAGCATGCGGATTGTTTAAGTCCGTTCCGCATGTGACGTCGTGCTAAAAGAGTTAACTCTTTTAGTGCTACGATATTGAATACGTAGACTTCGTCTTTCTCACGGGAATAGACTACCCGGCAACGCGTGTTAGGCGTTGATTTATCCCTACTTAGGCTTCGGGATCAAATTCCCCGTACGTGTGAAGCACGGATTCTACCACAATGTGGAATATATGGGCTTGTCCTTTTTAACGGTCAAGGACTAACCGGCAACGCGTGTTAGGCGCTGACTCATCCCTACTTAGGATTCGGGATAAAATTCCCCGTGCGTGTGAAGCAGGGATTATGGTGTTATTAATAACAACCTGCCACAATGTGGAATATGTGGACGTGTGTCCTTTTTAACGGTTAAGGACTAACCGGCAACGCGTGTTAGGCGCTGACTTTGGGATTTTTGGCAAACCCCCAGCCTTCAACGGGTTTGACGTGCCTTTACCGATTACCGTTTGGGTCGGGCTAGCATGCGGATTGTGTAAATCCGTTCCGCATGTGACGTCGTGCTAAAAGAGTTAACTCTTTTAGTGCTACGATATTGAATACGTAGACTTCGTCTTTCTCACGGGAATAGACCACCCGGCAACGTGTGTTAAACGTTGACTTCATCTCTGTCTTTTCTAAAAGCAAAGACAGGGGAAAATGGTGCTATGCTTTTGAATACATAGACTTCGTCTTTCTCACGGGAATAGACTACCCGGCAACGCGTGTTAGGCGTTGATTTATCTCTGTCTTTTCTGAAAGCAAAGACAGGGGAACAACGGGAGGGGAAGAATTTTATATTCTATCTCCCAGCATTTGAAGAGGAAGAATTTTATATTCTATCTTCAATTGGAAAGAAAACTCGGGGTGGGATCTCCACCCCCAGAATCCGGAAGATGAAACTAGGAGTGGGATCTCCACTCCAAGAATCGGAAGAGATTCAAGCAACCCTAACTTTTATAAGTTTGGTTACTCGATTTGTGGACCTCTCGTTCATTGAAGGAATCGAGAGGGGACTTTGGTTGTGGTAAATGATGAATTATCCACCCCCAGCTTTTCTTTGTAAAACTGGGTGTATCATTGAATTAGATGCATGATCGGGTTATCCTTAAGAATACCATGCATGGCATTCTTCTAGGAACTTCCCGTGGAAGGGAGGAAATAGTTTAGACTCATAAACCTATTGGAGTATTGAGAAGCAGTTTATACTCGTATACTCTTCGGAGTCGGGGAGCAGTTTATACTCTTATACCGGTCGGAGTTTGGGGATACAGTTTATACTCGTGCACCTACTGGAGTTTGGGGATACAGTTTATACTCGTGCACCCACTGGAGTTTGGGGATACAGTTTATACTCGTGCACCCACTGGAGTTGTGCCGTTCTTGACTGGCTTACCCTAGCGTTATAACGCCGGCTTCCACCAAGGTCTGGATGCTATCCTTGAGTGTAAAGCACGCCTTGGTTGGGTGATGGATCCTCCTATGGTATGCGCAGTACTTCGGATCCGTAATATCGTCAGCTTCCTCCTGATTCACAATAGGTGGGAGCTTGATCTTGTTATTGTCAAGGAGGGATTTGAAGATGGCTGGAACATCTTCGTCCTTGAAGGAATACTCCTTTTGAGGCCTTTGATCCGGAGTCTTTTGTTGCCTCCGGGTTTGCTGTTGCGACGTCTGATTAGCCACCGCTGCAGGTGCCTCACCCCCATCACGAGAGGCGAAGTTCGAGTTTGGAGAATTAGCCATCGGTTGGCTCCTCTCGGCCTTCTTCCTTTTGAGGAATCGCTCAACTTGCTCTCCTCGGGCCTTCAAATCCTTCCAAGTGTCGGACGGCTCTATTCCCATCACATCCAAGATGTTAATGGACAAGTTGTTATGGCAAGTCTGCAAGATGAACTCCTCCGTGATGGGATCCTTGCAGTTCATCGCCTTGTTGCGGAAGCGTTTGATGAAGGTATCCACCGACTCTCCGTTCTTTTGTTTCTCATCGAAGAGTGTCCTAATGGATATCTCGTCGTCGTCATCAAAGAAATGAGTGAGGAACATGCTCTCCAAGTCCTCCCAACTGTTGATGCTTCCAAATTTAAGACGGCGGTACCAATCGAAGGCAGCTCCGCGAAGAGTGCCGACGAATGACCGAACCATCAAGGGTTCATTGCCGGAGATCATGCCCAAGTGAGACTTGAAGTAAATCAAATGTTGAGTGGGCGAGCCTCTGCCATCGAACGGCGTGAAGTTGATCAGGTTGAACTTCGCCGGATACGGAATCGAGTCCCACTCTTTCGGGTAAGGACAAGGAATTCCGGTCTTCTTTACCTCTCGAGCAGATATTAATGCGTTAATTTTGCTCTCGAGATCTTTCATCTTCTCATCCCCGCTCGTGCTGGAGCTTGGACAAATTGAAGGTGGGATAACGGGGCCACCCCCTGTATTACCACCCCCAGCGTTTTGGTTAACCGGAGGGTTCTCGGCATTGAGAGGTTCATCGACATCCGAATCGCTACCTGCTTGGTTAGCATGGTTACGACGGCCGGATTCACCGAGCTGATTAGATAGAGCGCGAACTTGTTGGTCGTGCTCTTCCCTCATCCGTAGCAGGGCCGTTTCCATTTCGATTTTGAAGGCCTCTTTCTGCTTAGCCAGGGCCTCTTCAAGTATCTTGGTTACTTGTTCGGCGTTGATCATAAGCGATGAGCAAGGTTGCCCCGCGCTCGATGCTGTGTCATCAGACGCTACGGCCGAGCAGGAGTCTGAATCAGTATCCGACGCCTCTTCTTCTAGAGAAAGCCCCTTCGGTACCCTTCGGTAGTCCTTCCGGCTGATGGCTCCCGACCGCAACCGCGTCATACACCGGGATATCTCGGCAAGTTGGTCCCGGTTGAAGGGTTGCGTTGATCTTGCTCTACCGGTCATATTAGCCGTCACCCTTAGATATTCGTCTTCTTGGCGGACGAACTTCTTCTTGTGGGAACGCCTCGGTGTGGAAATTCTCTCGAACACCGAAACTCTCTTTGGGGTTTGGGCACAGCAGCATCCCGACAGCACCGCTTTGATGATATTGGCGCACAGGTAGTGAGACTCCATGTCCTGCACAAATTTCTTCTGGGGCTTTTCCACACCCCCAGCCCTATAGTACAACTCATCAGCTTTACAACTGGAGCAACCTATAGAGTGTTGGTGTGTATTCCCCGGTAAAACACTCTCATCCTCAGATAAGTGTGTTTCCTTTTTGGAATGCAACACTTGGTTAGTTTTCTCAAAAGTGGCCCGTTCAAGTTTACGCTTTTGTGAGCGTAGAAACTGAACGGGCTCTTGTGCTTCGACCTGCAACTCAATGCGGTCGGTGATGGGGGCTTTCCCTTTATCACCTATCCTGGGGAGATTGATTCGACCCCCAGTCTGATTTGCAACTTGGGGACCTTTCAATGGTCCCAGTCTTTCCTTGATGGGTACTCTACCTCGATTCACCAGTAAGGGACCGAGGCGACCCTTCAAAGGAACCCTGGGTTTTGAATGATCCCCTTTGTTACCTGGCTCCGTTAAAGGCACCGGATCTGGTCTTGAAGGAATTCGGGCAGCAACTCCACCCCCTTGTGCTTGAGGCGCTGGTTTTGGCTTTGGCAACCACACCCACTTGCTTGTAGACGGCTTTGTGGCCGCCTCTTCTTTTTGCATCTCCTCCGCCTTCTTTAGGAGGAGTCGGGCATGTGCGAGCAACGCCCGCCTCTTCTTGATTCGCTCCTCAAGGGTGGAGCGATTCCTCTTCACGCGAATCCACTCGTTTGCTTCAGTTTCGGTGGAGGAGTTGGTGGTTCGCCGTGGCTCCTGGCGGTACCTGGATTTTAGATCCTCCTTGTAGCAGATCACGTCCATCGATTCTGCGGCCTTGGCTAGTTGTAGAGCAAGGCGTTGACGCCTCCTTTGGCGAGCCCTCTTGGACAGAACCGGTGTTGCATCATCCGTCGCCTTTGAGGTTGATGACGCGGGAACGTTGCATGGTGCAAAGGCAGCAGCGGCAACGGGCTCTTGGATCTTGAAGCTGGAATTCCCACGAACGTTCTTGAAAGAGGATGTCTTCTTGCACCGGTTCGGGGATGCGGATCTGGAGGAGGAGGAAGAGAGGTACTCTTCAAACTTCTGCTGATCGAACTCGTATTCGATCTCTTCATTCACCCGGATCTTGAAGGCCGGTTGCGTCACGACGATCTCGGTGGCGAGATCGTTGGCTCCCACTGTGGTCGCCAGCTTGTTTCCGGTAAAAGTTGCTGTTTTCATTGATGTTCTCTTTTTCGAGATCTGTTACAACTTTGAGCGTTACAACAGGATAAAATGAAAACAAAAGGGTTACAACTTTAATGAAAATAAATACGAGATCCCGGTTTGGTTCGGTCTCGCTTGCGTGGGTTGTTGGCCTGTGACGGGGATGTCGATATCCGTGGACCGCCGACTCTTCAAGATCCTTTTCGGTAAAATCCGGCAGAGTTTCGTCTATCCGCGGAGGGATATAGAAACAGAACTTCGTCGATCCGCGTGAGATCTAGAAGTTATAAGCGTATATCTCGGTTAAAACGAGATAATAGCTCTTCTTAGTGTTGCCTGCGAAGGGCAACACCAAGGAAAAGGATGGGTGAATGAAGGGAGATGATGAAGAACGCCTTACTCCTTGCTCCGGCAGGGCTTCGCCGCTATCTTGCAGACTCTGACTCCTCACTCCGGCAGGGCTTCGCCGCTCTCTTGCAGAACAATCCTTGGCTAAGATAATTCAGCCTTGAATTGAGAGCAAAATCAGGAGCCCCTCACAAAGGAGGCCCTAGGGGCCTATTTATAGGCGAACAAGAGGGGGGGCTGATGTGAGACACCCCCTAGGGGGTGTCTTGGCCCTGGCCGAGACACCCCAAGGGGTGTCTCGGCCCTGGCCGAGACACCCCCCCTTGGGGTGTCTCGGGCCTGCCGAGGCCCATTTGGGTGTCCCAACGCAGTCCGAGGCTGTGCCGTTGTTCTGCCGTTGTCCTGCCGTTGACTCGCCGTTGACTTTTCGTCCGAACTCGGATTTGAGTGATTTCGGATGCGTTGGAATCGTGACGGCGAGCTCTGTAGGCCCCGATGGTTGGATTATCCGTGGGGTGATCGGGGCACAGCGGGCGTTGGTCCAATTGCGGTGATCGCGGGGTTTTCGGTCAACCCGTACCCTCGTGATTCTGACGTTCTGTCGGCTCACGTAATCCGTCGGTTTGCTTCAGTCGCTCACCGGCGTCATTTGAGCTCTTGTGAACTGGGTAGCGTCGTCCAATCGTTGATCGTTAACACCAAGCTGTGAGTGGGGACCTATCGGCAATTTTCGATGCCTACACCCTGTTCAGTTGTAATATTCATAGCAAGCTTATCCTGAAATAGAAACACAGATACAATTAGTAATTGACCCTTGCTACAAAGTAAACATTTTTCAAAACAAATTACCATGACTCTTCGAATGAGCTCCTGGAGCTTGAACATACCCCGTTGCCTTGAAGTACTGGAGTATTCTTCCATTTAGGAAAAGCTTTTTTCACAGCGATAACCGCCGCTTTAAACTCTTCGTCTGTAGTCAATGGAATCCTAGAAACTACTTCTTGTGTCGCCTATTATTATTTAAAAAACACTTTTTTCAGCAAATTCAATAACAATCCATTGCGAAAGCATAAAGTGAAAAGATCGAGGCTTACAGTATTGATAACATCGATTGAAGACTCTGATCGAGACTCCAAGAGCTCCCCTCTGATGAGATTCCTTACTCTCGCCTGTAAATTCATCATCAAAATTTTTTGATCCAATAAAAGGCTTTTGACCTGTACCAAGTCCTTAAAAAAGGGTTCTTGAATACTTGCGAAACTAACTGGAGTCTGATTTCTTACAGTTTCTGCAACATTGAGATGTTTCATCTAGCATCTTCAGGTTTGGGGAGTTTTTTCTCAAATAAGTACATTTTTTGTCTTTTAATCGTTACTTGTTTAGCATAATATATGTGCTGGAATAGAAAGCGTTCGGTTATCCTATAGTTGCGCGTATGCAAGAAACTCAGCTTGTCACATAAATCAAAAATAGATTTTGCTACAATAACCTTACAACCTCTTGATGATAGATGGACCGGCTTTGCTTAACAAACAGATTGATCATTGTGAAGACTAACTGATGTATCATGCGTGTTTCTTCGTGGAACTGCATCTGCCATACAAAATTAAGACGCAATAAACCAAAGAATCTAAAAAGCAACATGTGAACAGAAATTAGGGAAATCTTAGGGTTTATTTCAAGGGATTTGATTTCTCACCGCCTCGTCGGAGCGCTGATCGGAGCATAATTTTGGGAGGGGATATGAAGAAAGAGAGTAGAGGAGAGGGAGAGGACGGCCATGGCGATCTCTTGGAACCCTAGGTTGGAGAGATTGGAGAGAGGAACCGGTGGAAGTGGTGCTGGATCGTGGCCGCCGCCGCGTCCCTGTGAGACTGCCGCCTCAGTTTCAGGGTGGCCGGGGGGGTGGCGGAGCGAGGAGGAGGAGGACTTGAGGGCGGCGACACAGCGGGCGAGGGAGCGGAGGATGGACGAGGTGCGGTGATGCGAGGAGGAGGAGGACTCGAGGGCGGCGACGTGGCGGGCGAGGGAGCGAAGGATGGAGTGGAGAATGGGCGAGGGGCGGCGACGCAGCGGGTGAGGGTTGGCGGCGGTTGTGGTGCCGACGAAGAGAAAGGGGAGGGAGAGAGGGGGGAGGGGGGAATGAGAAGAGGGGGGAATGAGGAGAGGGGGGAAATGAGATAAGGATTTGGGAGAAATCCCTCTGTCGGGCGCGGGATGCCCAAATTTTTTGGGCAAGCCCGCGCCTAAAATTTTTCTTTTTTTTTATTTTTTCGCGACGGAATTTCCGTCGCTAAAAGATGTTTTAGCTACGGAATTAATGGCGACGGAAATTTTCCGTCGCCAAT
This sequence comes from Asparagus kiusianus, assembly GCA_022839385.1. Classification (NCBI taxonomy): domain Eukaryota; kingdom Viridiplantae; phylum Streptophyta; class Magnoliopsida; order Asparagales; family Asparagaceae; genus Asparagus; species Asparagus kiusianus. Next base: position 8,688 of record BQKN01038119.1, read on the forward strand.
AATAACTTTTCCGTCGGTATAAGTGTATTGCCGACGGAACTATAGCGACGGATATTTCCGTCGCTATAAGTGGCCTTATAGCGACGGAAATATCCGTTGCTATAGTTCCGTAGTTAATACTCATATTTCTAGTAGTGTTTTACGCTCACCCTTAAAGTAACCATGAAGTGATCCATTAAGAGAGAGAAAATTTTGGGGAGGTGATACAAGCCATTATCCAACTTATCATTTCAATTGGAAAACCCAGTCCTTTAAGCATGTCTGATAGAAATTTCCAACTAACTGTATCGAAAGCCTTCCTTATATCCACTTTCAGCATGATCATTGGAGAAATATTCTTCCTGTTATAGTTCTTCACCAATTCATGAGCAAGCATGATGTTGCTTGAGATCAACCTCCCATTAACAAAAGCACATTGAGCTTCATTCACCAAGTGACCAAGAACATTCTTAATCCTGTTTGCTATAATTTTTGTGATGAATTTATATATACAATTGCAACAGGAGATAGGCCTGAAGTCTGAGGAGGTCCTAGGACAATTTACTTTACGGATTAGAGTAATTGAAGTAGAGTTAACCACTCCCAAGAGTTTACCTGTCCTAAAGAAGTCTTTAATTGCCAAAGTAACTTCATCTCCAATAGTTTCCCAAGCAGATTTGAAGAAATCCACACTAAACCCATCAGGGCCTGGTGATTTGTTATCCGGCACTGTGAAAATAGCATTTTTAATTTCTTCATTGGTGACTGGAAGAGATAATTCTTTTTGCTTGAGCTTCAGATAGACATGACCCAGACTTGACAACATTGACATCCAGAGGTGAAGAATCAACAGCAGTTCCCATAAGATTCTTATAGAAGGAAACCAATTTATTAACAATTCCATCCCCATCAGTTATCCTATCTCCTCCGCCATTATATAGAACTGCAATCCTGTTATGATGTTTGTTAGCTTTTGCAATGGCATGGAACAAACTTGTGCTTCCATCTCCTTGTAAACTCCAATTAATTCTGGCTTTTTGCTGAAAGAAGGATAACTCACATTCCACCAACTTGTTGTAGTTTGAAAGACATTTCTTCTCAGTATTAATAAGAAAGGGATCAAGAGGATTTGCTTGAAGACTTTCCTGAACATTCTCCAAGACATGTTTAGCTCTTTGGACTTGCTCACTTATATTATAAAAATGTTTTTTGTTCAAATCCTTAAGAGCACCTCTCAGCTGTTTTAGTTTAGCATAAATTGAGTACATAGTGTAGCCTTTAATTGTAGTTTTCCAAACATTAGAGACTGTTGGGAAGAAACTAGGATGATTAATCCACATTTTAAAGAACTTGAAAGGATTTTTTCCTTGAGACAAATCTTCAAAAATAATGACCAAGGCTGGAGAATGGTCTGAGAAATTGGGTAGAAGTTATTCCACATGGCTGGTATTGAGCATATGCAACCATTCATCATTTATCAGTGCTCTATCTAATCTGCTCCAGACCCTAGTATCTGAGCTTTGTTTATTGTTCCATGTGTAAAAACAGCCCAAAATCTTCAAATGGGAGAGCTAACAATCAGAAATAAAATTGTTGAAATCATACATATCAGCCTCAGATAGCCTAGTCCCCCCAAGTTTCTCATCATCACTGATCATAGCATTGAAGTCACCACACAGAATCCATGGTTCATTTCTAATATTTTGTTTAACCTGCATGAGCTCATCCCACAAAACCTTCCTCTCATCTATAATATTGAAGCCATAAACTGAGGATATAAAACCTTCCAACCTCCCATCCAAGGATTTAGCTTTACATGTTATCTGCTGGTCAGAGGAATAAATGATTTGAACATCTAAAATATTTGGGTCCCACATAATAAGAATTCTGGTTTTTCCATGTGCTCTAGCATTCGACATCCATTTCCAGTTTCTCTTAATTTTTTGTAGCAATAGGTAGCAAAGCTTCTTTAATCTTTGTTTCAAGAAGAGCAATAAAAGATATATGGTACTGAAACAGATATTGTCTAACCAATTATTTTTTAGAGGACTTGTTTAATCCTCTTACATTCCAAAAGGAGAAATTCATTAATTATCATATCCTCTACCCAAAGTAGAGGGATCAAAATCCAAGTTTTCCAAAGATATGAAAGAATTTTTTGATTGCAGATGCTTCACCCCATTTTTGCTTTGAACAATTGTCCAGGGCTTATTCATGTGAGAAGAACTAAGTGGTTGATATGAAGTCTTTTTTAGGATAGAATTTGATATTTTTTTTTGTAATTCTAGTCTTACTAGGAGTCTTATTTGATACATTCTATTTTTATAATTCTAGTCTTACTAGGAGTCTTATTAATTTTTCTATTTAAGAAGAGTCATGTAACTCCAAAGGAGAATAACTTTTCATCAATAAAATTTCTCTTTTCAATATTTTCTTCATGGATTCGAAGTTCTTCGTGGATTCGAAGATCGTTCTTTGTGGATTTAGAAAACACCCTTGGTGGATTCCGAGGTTATCACTTCCGTGCTGCGTCAATTGGCATCAGAGCCTTGTTCCTCCGATCCGATGGCAGGTGATGAAGCCCCTATTTCTTGAACTGAGTTCGACGTGCTAAAGGCTGATGTTAATCAGATGAAGACTGTCATGGAGCGACTTACAACGGTAGTTGAGTGTTTGAACACGGCGAGAGTTCAAAATCGGGTTGATGGTCGCCAACGACGTGATCTGACTTCACAAGATAAATTCTACAGCGATGATCATAGAGGCTACCGAAAAAAGGAGAACTATGGTGCTCGAGGATTAAAAATACCATTTTTCAATAGGAAGCTTTATGCTGATGATTTCCTTGATTGGATTGATAAAGTGGATAAGTATTTTGAGTATAATATAATCCCATAAGATTGGAAAGTTAAATTAGTGATCTACAGGCTTAAAGAAAAAACATTTGTATGGTAGGATGAAGTACTGATAAATCGATACCATCAAGGAAAGGATCCGGTTTGAACGTGGGCAAAGATGAAGAAATTATTGAGAGGTCATTTCTTACATTCTAACTACAAGCAATGGCAGGAGTCTCTAGTGGCAAACAACAAGACACTCACCCCCAAAAAGGAAGATTTTACCACCATCAAGATTCATCCTGAGGTTCCTGATATTGATGATGATATGTTAATGAAGATGAATATTCTACATGATATTGTGAGTGATGTTACACATATTGATATTGTCCCGATGGAGGAGAAAGATAAAATAAAGAGTGAGGCAATTGATGGTATGTGTGCATTGCTTGGTGGAGAGCTTGAGATAAATGAGATGAAAGAATTGTGTATGGAGTATGAGGAAGAAAATTATTTTTTTAAGTAATAATCATCAATAATTTTAACAATGGTGAGATGATTCCGTCGACACTAGAATATGGGAAGCAACAAGGAAAATATTTCGAGGAGTTTTTCATGTCAACTACAGAGCCACATGCTGTCAGTTACATACACTTATCATGGAAAATATTCATACATAAGTTTTTTTTTTGGTAAATAAAATAAATTTTATTCATCACCAAATATAGAAATATAAGAGCAACAAGAATTACCAGAACTTTTTGTCTGGCAAACAACAAACTGAAAACTATCTACAATTTACAACTTTGCTACTTCTTCTCTTAAGTATTCGGGAACATCATCATTAAGAACTTTCAGGAGTAATGAAATCTTAATTTCCTTGATAAGCTGGTCAGGGTTGCGGGTTTTAAGTTGGAAAATCCTCAAATTCCTCTCCTTCCATATCCAATAAACTGTTCCAGATAACATCATTCTCTTGAGCTTTTTCATGAATCCCAGTCCCCTCAAATTGTTGCTATACCATCTCATTACCCGACTCCAGCAGCAGGATCTCCAAGTAAACTTCATCCATGCCATCAGATTAGCCCAAACATATGAAGAAAACCGACATTCAAAGAACAGGTGTTCTCTAGATTCAGGTTGACAATCAGCGCAAAGTACACACTGGTTGATTTCCAATATACCCATACGACATAATCTGTCTTTTGTCAGAAGCTTTGATAGAGTAGCAAGCCATAGGATTATCGAATGCTTGGGATAATGCAAACCAACCCAAACTGTTTTCGCCCAGGGTACAGCTGCTGAAGATGCTGAAGATTGAGAGATAGCATTATATACAGATGAAATTTTCATTTTTCCATTGCTGTGACAGTTAGCAATAGCTCTGAGCAGGTTGTGCACATTCCCAAATCTTCTCAATACCAAATCCCTCACCTTTAGGATTTGCCTCCACATCCACGAATCACTTTTCTTCGGTTGAACTTGCCAAATTTCCAGATGCTTTAAGTAACTTCCATGTACCCATTTAATCCACAATAGGTCTTTTTTAGAGTGTATCATCCATAGCCACTTGATTGCTGCAGCATGATTCCACAGCTTAGAGGAAAATAGCCCCAAACCTCCCAAGTTTTTATCCTTGCAGACTTCTGGCCATGAAACAAGATGTATTTTACTCCCCCATAAGAAAGCAGCACAAAGCATATCAATTTTCTCCAACACTTTTATCGGCAAAACATAGTTACTGGTCCAATATGATTGAATTCCCAGGATAACAGTTTTAATGAGTTGAATCCTCCCCGCATAAGATAAGTTCTTTCTTTTTTGCCAGTCTTGTAGCTGATCCGAAATTTTAGAGATTAAAGTTGAGCAGTCCAAGTAGGAGAGTCTTTTTGATACCAAGGGCATGCCTAAGTATTTTACAGGTAACGATCCCTCTGGAAATTTCAGGTATGAACATATTTGAGCTTTAGCATTATCTTCAATCCCACACAATAGCACAGAGGATTTATAGGAGTTTGGCTCCAATCCAGATACTCTACTAAACTCCTGAAGGCAGTTGTTTATTTTGAATATGGACTCCATATCAGCTCTACAAAAGAGTAATAAATCATCAGCAAAGATCAAGTGAGTAATACCCAACTTAGCACACTTTGGGTGGTGTTTAAACAGTCTGTCTGCACTGAGAAGTTTGAGCTTTCTGGATAAATACTCCATACCAAGAACAAACAAATAAGGGGACAATGGATCTCCTTGTCTCAATCCTCTAGCCCCCTCAAAGTAGCCATGTAATGATCCATTAAGTGACAGAGAGAATTTGGAAGTAGAAATGCATTCCATCACCCATTTAACCATATTATCAGGAAATCCCAAACCTGTCAGCATAGCCTCAATGAAACTCCAATTTATAGTGTCAAAGGCCTTCCTCAAATCAATGTTAAGAACAGCTCTTGGAGAGACATTCTTCCTACCATATTGTTTTAAGAGTTCATGCGCAAGTAGAATATTGTTAGAGATCAATCTGCCCTTAACAAAAGCACTCTGAGCCTCATCAAT
>BQKN01038125.1:0-14982 GCA_022839385.1 Asparagus kiusianus
CTCTAGAAAGTAATTCTCGCAAATCAGAAATTTGAGAATTATCTGTCAGGAATACAACCCCCTGTCCTCGACTGGACGAGACCGGTTCTTGTTGCACATGAATCTTCAGACCATGTTGTCCCTCTCGGACCACACTGCGTTCTAGAGTTGAAACGCAAGGGCGTTGTGATTTATGAACACCAGGCTTGGGCCTGCGTTTAAAAACAGACCTCTTGGGGTCCTGTTTTATCTGGACGCACTCATCAGGTGTGTTTTTAACAGTACTGCATTTTGGAGGGACAACGCACCACTGAGGGTCACGTTTAAGTTGTATCACTCGAGGCTCATAATTGGGCTCATTGCCGCGGAGCATGCGTTCTGGAATAGGAACGCAATTCTTGGGCGGGGCTTCGAAAACGCAATCTTTGCGTTGAACCAGGGATCGGTTTTCTCGAAGATGCGCTCGTCGGATGGATCTTCTCCATCTCCGAGCGACGTTCTTCTTTGCCTATTTTAGAGTCTTGGCTGCAACGTCATCGACATTGATGGGATTTTCCTCCACCATAGGCCTTTTATCACCTACCACATGTCGTGTTGATACGGGTGTGGAATCCTCAGCCTGCAGAGCGAGTTTGAGACTTTGGCCGAAGGAGAGGGCTTTCTTCGGCTTCTCAACAAGAGGTTGGATTTCTTCGGAGACTTTTTAGATGTTGCGCTTGGCCTTAGGGCTAAGCGATCCGGAGGAAAGAGCTTCCTCGTACTTGGCTTGATCAAACTCTACAACGAGAGTTTCAACAGTTGTTCCAGCGAGATGGACATCAGATTGCACCACCACTTCATCATCAGAGAAGCTATTCCCCAGCGGAGTCGCCATCCTTTGTTTGTGGAAAATTTTATAACAAGAAAATAATAAAAGAATTGTATTTGATTGTTATTCTCTCTAACTGCTTAGAAAAAGAATGTTTACAACTCTCTCAACTCTCAATTACAATTTGAATTCCTGAATACAAAAGAGAAGAGAATGAATTTGATTCTCTCCTTTGTTTAAAACTGGGTTCTTCATGGTGGCGATGAGATGCTTCCCTCGAGTGCTCGCGTCGAGTTTGCTTCTCGTTGACGATCCGAACGTCTCAACTTGCTGGAACAACTGACCTGTCTGGTTGATAACTCTTGACGAGTATTGTAGCTCAGAGTGAGTAACAAACTCTAAAAGAAAAGAGTTGTTTGAACCGAAAATAATTCGGTTAATAAGCCAAATATTGAATGTCTGGATTCCTCAGTTGATGATGATTCCCCAGACTGTATAAAGAGTCGATCCTCTAACTCTCTATTTCTCTCAGATTTGATTTCCCCAAGTCTCTCTCTCCAAAAATCCGATCCCCTAACTCTGTTGAGTTTGTTGATATTTATAGGGGATTAGGGGTGTAACTGCCCCCATAATTCATGCCTAAATGGGGGTTTAGTTGCCCCATTAATCGGGTGTAACAACCCACTCAAACCACCTCCCCAGATCGTGGCTGAAGAGCGGTTTCGGGATTGCCAGATCAAGTTTGAACAGGTCAAACGCAAGTCGTGCGTTGTTGGGCCTGGACCTGCGTACTGACGGTGATTAGAACTGCGTTGAGCAGCGGTGAAGAGCTGCATTAGGCAGTGGTTGAAGAACTGCATTGGGCAGTAGTAAAGAGCTACGTTGAGCAGCGATTGAAGAACTGCGTTAGGCAGTGGTAAAGAGCTGCGTTGAGCAGCGGTTGAAGAACTGCGTTGGAGCTGCGTTGGGCAGCGTTGGGCAGCGATTGGGAGCTGCGTTGGAGCTGCGTTGGGCAGCATTGGGCAGCGATTGGGAACTACGTTGGAGCTGCGTTGGGCAGCGATTAGGAGCTGCGTTGGAGCTGCGTTGGGCAGCGTTGGGCAGCGATTAGGAGCTGTGTTGGAGCTACGTTGGGCAGCGTTGGGCAGCGATTGGGAGCTGCGTTGGAGCTGCGTTGGATCTGCGGATGGCTTCTCTGTCTTTATATATGGATGACACCAATAACCAATCGAGAAGGTCCTATTCAGGCTATTTGTGACAATTGAGGCATCCCAATAACGCTCTATCAACTGCAGGTCACAATCTTCACTAAGATAGCTTGATCGTGCGCTTCTTAGCATGTTGAATATTCGCTTACAGCTCTCTAGATCTTCCCGCTTTTCTAAAATCATTACATTGTTCATCAGCATCTCTAATAGTTGCTAATGTAATATCAGCCATGTTGTTGTCGCAGCCATCAAGATCATTCATCTCACATATGAGGTTTGTTAGCAGCGGATGAAGCTGTGCTCACACTCACATTGGTGTTGTGATCTTGATGATGGTACGTAGAGAAGACTTTCTTGCCTTGGTTTGAAGAGACCGCCGATTTGTAGAGCGTTACAAAGATCGTCGTTTTGTAATCTTTGCCTTAGCTCTTTAGTATGTGAGAGTCGTCAGATTGTAACTCCCGATGTTGATTGTGGAAATTATTGTCGTGAAGATTGTCCGATTGTAACCTTCATCGATCTACGTGGAATTCTCCAAATTATGGATTTCTGGAAGTCGTTAGATTGTAACTTCCAACATCAGTGTTTGATGGGGAGTCAGCTACCTTGTTGTAAATTTTAGACAGCCTACAAAACCCCCTCCAAAGTTTTCAAAAGTTCGCGGTTGGCTGGGACGAATTTTCGAAACACTTTGGATCCCAAAATTTTGTTGACTGAATGCACCCCACTGTAGATTGGGTGGAACATCATCATTCTTGTTTAGTTCGCCAATGATAACTTGAGTTTTAACTTGCATAACTAAGTTCATCATCTTCAGGGAGCTCTTCCGAACTTAGGATAAATCAATTGTCATAGACAGAAAGAACCACAGAACTTTTATCTCCAGATTAGTCAGGAGGATAACCTCTTGGTTAGAATGTCCTCAACCTAACTAGAATGGGGATTTAAATCTTACAATCACTACTTCCTGGTTGGAATGTTATGCGCTCTGAGAGGATTAACTGTATGCTAGGCTGAGGATGATCGTCAGAACGCATGCCTAAGTCGTGCGTCCAAACCTCTGAATGTGAGGGTGCGTTCGGAAGTTGAAACCCCTTATTTAAAAAAATGCGAAAATCTTGCTTCGGGTGGGATTTTACCTAGAATCCCGTATTGATTTGACAGCTACAGCTGTGTATAAATAGACCACTGAGGTCAAATCAAAACAGTCATTCGACTTTTCCCCTTCTTACTCTCTACCGACCTCCGAACAGAGCTCCTGTTCATCTTCTCCGACGTTTCAACGGAAGAAAGGATTCGCTTCCAAACACCTCGTCCACCTGTCTTCATCTTCCTCACCGCGATTGGAATGGCCCCCAGGAAGAAAACCACTTCTAAACCGAAGACTGCTCCGGCTCAGGGTTCCCTTCCGGCTAAAACTTCCGGGGATGTTCGAACTGCTGCACCGTAGTCTCCGATCTCTTCGGCTAACGGTAAGGTTGAGCCAGCATAAGTTGTTTTGACAGATTTCTCATCCTCGACCCTTGATCGGCGATCTGTATCCCACCATTAAACTCGAGAGATGATCCTCAGTGTTTATCCCATTTAAGACAATGTATGGTTAACTCCATCGTTCATAAAATTTCAACGCAGGTTCAGACCCTACATTTAAAAATTTGGATGTGGGTTAAGACCCTGCGTTCGAGGATCTGGACGCAGGTCTTGACTTTGCATTCAAAAAGAATTTGGATGCGAGTTGAGACCCTGTGTTTAAGGATCCGAACGCAGGCCTGAACCTTGCATTCTTGTGTTAGACCTCTTCACCCATTTGACTGATGACTCTCTTTTTTTTTTTTGAAGTGTGTTATTCCCAAGAGCCCCTTTCTTTCAAACATTATTTTGGTCATGCGGGAGGTGCAGAGAGAAATGCAGTCTTTAGTTTTCGTTTTGAGTACTCGGTTTTTCAGGACACGAACCAAGAACGAGCGAAGCTTATTACCCAAGCTTTCCCTGAGACTCTCAGGTCTTTGGTTACGGATGCTAAGTTTGAAACTGCAGAGCGTGAGATCTTAAAGAAGCCACCCTTCCTCTTCGGGGATTCTGTCAAAATGGATCCCAAGCGGATGTCCGAGGGGAATTACAAATGGTTGAGGGTCGTCAACAATCGTCATCTTCTTCTTCCCAATTTAGAGCGGATGTGGCCAATCTCTTACTATCAGTGTGCATCTATCCCACGGTCGATGAATTGGGAACTTGTTCAGGACCAAGGAGGTGTTGCTACTGGGCACATCACTCATCGGGGCACTCATCCTGCTAGTTTTAACAACTTTGTAGCTTTAAAGCTAGGCTTATTCAAAAATGAACATCCCGTTGGAGAGCCTGCTAAGTTGGCGGAGGTTTTCATTAGTAAATTTATCTCGGTCAAATGAGAGTTCCCTGCTCAAGATTTTAGGACTCCCACATGGGTTCATTCCAGTGAGTCGGACTGGTGGGCCCGGATGATAAATTTTGTCTTGGAGGAGCTAGAAGAACCTTTAAGAATTTTGGGGTTGCGGGTTCCAATAACGGCCACTCGATATGGGATTTCTCCAAATTACAGTGGACTCTTCGCTATGTTGGAATTCTGCAACCCTCACACCGGCACCTTTTTCACCCCAGTTGGTGAATTAGGCTTTGCTCTTCACGAGATGTTTGAGATCTCTGGATTGTCTTTTGGAGAGTTTCCTTATGAAGAGTTTGTTCCCGGCAATAGGGAACTGGAAAATCTGAAACATAGTGCTCCCGACCTCTATAACACTTACTGTGAATTAATGTGCCATTTCTAGATATGTGCACAAACTACCGGGAAAAGAGCCGGCGGCGTGAAACAAGGACAATGGGCTGAGTATCTTTTCTGAAATCTGTGGGATAAGGAGGCAGAGGTGACTCGTTTAGCCGCCAGTACTCTCGAAGAGATCACTGAGCGCATCAATGATGCGACCTCTCATTATACTTGCGAGGTAGAAGAGGATGTCTTCCCAGCGTTCACCACATTCGAGAGCTTCCATTATCAGGCAGAAGTCCCGATCTCCGACACAGCTTTGTTTGCTGGTTTTTTGACTCTTTGGTTGAAGCGTTGTGTGGTACCCACTAGGCCGGTGGATGCTATTACGGTAGAGGTATTATATCCCGCTGTTCTTCTCGCTCATGGACGACCCTTGAATCTTCTTTTAGCCATGGTGTGCTGCTTGCAGAGTGGCTTGCGAGAACTGTCTTCCGAGTTTATCGCCGTCAAGAAATTGGATTCGGATGGGAAGACTATCATTCAAACCCCGACCCCTCGAGTGCCAATGCCATATATTTATTTGGTATCTTGGTTTGTTTTGTATTGTCCTTCGATAATGTCGACTCCTGAGTCCGATGACCCCTCGGCGCCTCTTGTTCAACAATTAGAAACTGCCGAATGGGCCGGTTGGTACCAAGTTAAGTTCCATGAAATATTCAGGTGAGACCATAATTACGAGATTACTTGTAAGTTCCCTGCTTTTGAGGGTGGTGCATATGGAGAACTCCATCAAGATACTCCGGGACGAAACGCTTTTTCTACACTTAGTAGAGGTGCTTTTTGGTGGCTCATAAATATCCGCCCAGGTTACCTCATTTTTCGGCAAGGGAGGAAGTGTTTTATTGAACCCTATCAGCCTTATCGCTTTTCTCGGCAATTTGGCTATGATCAAATTTACATCGGGAATCCAAACCCTGCTCTTGTGTATACGGAAAACGTATATGAAGGAGCGAGAGCTTGGTACTACTCGGTAGCAGGATGCACAGGCGCGAAATTCCGACTACCGCATAAGATGCCTAATATTCGTACCTCTTTAAGTTTCTGCACGTGGTACTAGGCTGCCTCCTAAGTTTCAGCTTACAACATGAATACTTCTTGTTTGAGGGCCATTCGGAGATGGTACGCTTCCAAGAGGAGTGCTAAAAGATTCCGTGCCCGGGGTGCCAGTGAATATTTGACATATGAAAAGGCAATCACAGAAGATGAGCGGCAACAATCACCAGAAGCTGAACGGCGGCAACCGCCGGAAGGAATTCAGGAAGAGGTCAGGGTGCCAGATGCCCACGCGGTGGAGCCTTCGATAGTCCGGACTCGGAGTAAGAGTGCTACCGGCAAAAGAGCACGTGATGCGGCTGAAGAAGCCAAATATAACAAACGAGCTCGTCGGAAGTTAGCGCTCGAACCCCCTGCTTCTAAGCTTATGTCAGATGCTCAGAAAGCATGGCACGCCGAAGAGGAAGAACAAGAGTCAACTGCTATGCAACTCTTGCCTCAGCCTGGTCTTCCCAACGTTGGTCCTGCTTTAGAAGGTCCTGCCTCTTCTGCCCATTCATTGCATGAAGAAGAACGTGGGGATGAATCATTTGCAGGAGGTATGGAGTTTGTCCCTGAAGACACGCTTCACGATACCGCCTCTACTGCTCCTCATGTTGAAGAAAATAGACCTCTAATCCCAGAGCCTACGGTGGCTGCCCAAGAGGACTTAGCGGCAGACAAGTCTCCTTCTGCTTCTGTGCTATTACCACCTGCAGAAGATGTACAGCCTAGCCCTACCACCGGCATCCTATCAAAACCTACTCTCGCTGAAGATCCACCAACATTCCCTCCCGTGAATGAAGAGGAGCTTACAGATCATAGCAACGGTGCGGACAATACAGATGGTGGTGGCGACCAAAGTGGGAGTGATGAGAATAATGACAATTTAAGTGATGATAACGATGATCTTGGGGAATGGGATATTCGACCACCCTCTTCTTCAGACAAAGCATCACCCTACATCCCTTTGCCTCTCACGGGTAAGTATTGTTTGTTCTGATTTACGATCAGCCTTTATTGTATACTTAAATAATTTTTCGATACAGATCCTATAATACATGAGGCGAGCACTGTCACCCCTCCTTCAACGCAACAGCTTACGCTACCACCAGCTCAGGTGTCAGAGCCACCTCGTTTGGAGCCCTCAACGACGGCCCTCCCGCCGACGACCTTGTTGACAATTTCTTTAGTCTCTACGAAAGTTGTAGACATGCCAAGATCATCTAAAACGGGGGAATTGATGGCTCTGCAATCGAGCCCATCTCAAATGGACATCGGTGTTCCTTCTCAGGCCACTACACCGAAATCGCCTGCTGGTCTTTTACTTGGCTTTGCATCTTCAGAGGTTTCTGTACCATCCCCTATTGCTATCTCGAGCCCAACAGACATACCGGATTTTCTCAAGATTTCTCTTGACTATTTGGAGAATCTCACCAGGAAAGTAATTGAGGTTGTGCTGGTCGGACGAGATACTTTTGATACCTTTAAGCCTATGCTCACAAATAGTTTGAATAACCTCAAGCTCGTAGGCGACGTTGATGTTGTTCAGCGTTGCTCCGAAGCCATCTCACGTCTAGAGGCACAACTCAGATTCTTGGAGGCTTTGGGTCGAGCTGATATCCAAGCGCAGATTGCATCTACTTTCGAGGATATTCGAGCCGAAGAACTCAGTAAGTATGAAATCGCTCGACGTCACATAGCAGAGAAGGAGGTTGAGGTGGAACAACTACAGCAGCTACACGCTCAAAAACAATCTGAGCTGGCACTTTCGAATACCTCTCTGGAGAATTTGCGAGAGAAGATCGCTGCCGCTGAAGTGGAGTTGACCAGGATGAAGGCTCAATTCAAACGAGAAGAAGCTATCGTCACTGAGCTCAACATCAAAAGCGCTACTTCTCTGGTGAATTACCGTACCGAAGCTAGTGCTCTAGAGGAGGCTAAGAAGGAGGTAGCTGCCATGCTGTCTAGTGAGGACGAGCTTCGAAAACGGGCTGAAATGCTGGTGCGAGCTGATCACGAAGAGAAACTTTCCGATGTTAAATCTCGGCTTGTTTCATTTAGTTTAATGAATTGATGAGTCTATCTTTGTATCGCTCTTTTGGTAGGAACAACTTTTATTTTAAGTTGCTTTGTTTTCCTTTGAATAAAAGTGTTGTTGTTTTGGTTTTTCATCGTTTCTCTTGCATATCATTCTCTGACATGGAACAATGAAATTCCGCTTTGGATAGATTGTTTATATGCTCTTGTTTTAAGCATTAGAAGAAATTTATAAATCTTTGAAGTGCCATGTTACATGGCAACTTTGAGAACCTATCACTCTATTGATGAGAGTCGATAAGTTGGAAGCGTTACGATCGGAGCAACTTTGAGGACCTATCGCTCTGTTGATGAGAGTCGATAAGTTGGAAGCGTTACGATCGGAGCAACTTTGAGGACCTATCGCTCTGTTGAGAGTCGATAAGTTGGGAGTGTTGCGATCGGAGCAAATTTGAGGACCTATCGCTCTGTTGACGAGAGTCGATAAGTTGGAAGCGTTGCGATCGGAGCAACTTTGAGGACCTATCGCTCTTTTGACTAGAGTCGATAAGTTAGAAGTGTTGCGTTTGGAGCAACTTTGAGGACCTATCGCTCTTTTGACTAGAGTCGATAAGTTGGAAGTGTTGCGTTTGGAGCAACTTTGAGGACCTATCGCTCTTTTGACTAGAGTCGATAAGTTGAAAGTGTTGCGTTTGGAGCAACTTTGAGGACCTATCGCTCTTTTGACTAGAGTCGATAAGTTGGAAGTGTTGCGTTTGGAGCAACTTTGTGGGAGATAGAGTTCAAACTCTGTAGCAATGAAACCTCTCATGGGTTTAAGGTTAACATTGGAAAGATTTAGTCAAAAATGTGCAAGAGTTTTAAACTTAAGCAGCACATTTTCCAAGAATTCAGATTCTAGAACTAGGGGTACCCCCTGCGTTCATGCCCTTGAGTGGGACTGCGTATTTTTGGAAGAACGCATCTCTGGCCTGTTGCGTTTGGGTCAGGTTTGCTTGTCTTTTGGACGCAGGGTCTTGTCTTGCGTCTTATCAGAAGCCCAAGCGGCTATAATGATGACGAAGAGACTTCACCCAGCGGGAGTCTTGGAACTCTACTTTCTCATTATTAATTGTTTATAAATAGGGCTGATTAGTCACATCAAAAGCCTCAACGTTTAAACTCCTTTCTTGAACTCAGAAACGAGTTTCTTATCGTTAGTTCTTCCGCAATTCCGTCTCGTCCTCTGGCCATGGCTTCCCAGAAATCCTGCTTGGATGGAGACGAACAGATGGCGCACTCTCCACCGCCATCGAAGGATGCTTTTGGGTCCACCTCTGGACCGTCGTCGATGCCTCCGGCGCCTGGTCATCGAGGTAATCCTCGTTGTCTTCTTTGTTTAAGCATTCTTTTTCGATAGGTGTTCTTGAAATTCCTTAGCTTGATTCTGGTTGATGATGACGAACAAGATTCGATCTTGAATACGAAAAGAACTTGCATGTTTCTTGACGAAAACTGTTCGTCTCTTTGATTTTGGATGATAAAAGAAGTTCTTGTGTCCATTGTTGTAAAGAAGAATGGAACCATTACTGTTGAACACACGGAGAAGTTCTTGTGTTTATTGATAGGAACTGTTTGTTTTCTTACTTTTAGATTCAAAAAACCATGTTCCTATGTTCTCTGATCTTGAACATGGAATAGAATTTTCGTGTTTCTTGATAAGATGAAGGGTTGATCCCTTAATCTTGGACGCAAGAGAAAGTTTTGCGTTCATAGCGATCCGACGCAGGTCTAGATTTCTTGCGTTCAGATTGATTTTGACGCAGGTCTGGTCTCCTGTGTTTAAATTCGGTTGCCTGGGGATTTAATAAATTTTATGTTTGCTTTGTTGCAAGGTGGGTCTTCTGCTTCTGAACCCATTATTATATCTGACGATGAAGGAGAAGGGTTGCTCCAAGAAAACGCTCCTCTGATTACCCCTCTCGCTATGGTACCTCCTGGTAAAGTTTTTACCCCAGACTTCGAGTGTGTGCACTTCCTCACGGAGCTCCTGGAGAACATGGTGAGGCAAGCATACCTCATCACTGAGCAAGGATGGGCCCCATTTTCAGAATTTCAGGACTCGTTCTTTGAGGTGATGCGCTTGCTTAAACGTATCAACCGCAGCTGGGCTTATCACTGTGCCGAGAAGGTTTACTTCTTCTCAGGTACTGTGGAAACCTTGGAAAAATTGCAGAGTGCTGACTTGAAGCCTGAGATAGAGGAGGCTTTTCAAGCCTTGCGATCAGGAGCTGGTGCTGCTGCTGCCACTGCTGAAGAATTAAGGGGAGGGCTGAAGCGGAAGTTCGAGCTAAGCATGCTGCACGTATAGCTCAGGCTAAAGCCCGCCTCGCATCCTTTTCTCTTTAGGGACTTTTATAATACTTTTTGGCCTGTAATAATTTTTGATACTTTCGTAACAGTTATTACTCTTTCCTGTGATGAACTGTGGACAGCTCTTGAAATGATATAGTCTCTTTTGTGGTATGGGAATTTCTAAAAATTGTCCCCTCGCGTTTGAATAATTTGAACGCAGGCTTATCGAGGACGTCTGGCTTTGTATCTGCATTAGAACAGGTTCGAACACAACTTCAAGACTTGGGTTATAGTCATAAGTCTGGTTTTTTAGAAAAACTTGATGCCTTCCTGTTTGTAGAGTATTTTCTGGAAGTTGAAATGATCATGTTGTGCGTTCGCTGGTGAGAACGCAGTGTCAGGTCCTGTAGCTGTGGGACTTGAAACGCAGCTGTAGACTTGTTTTGAACGCAGCCATAGGACTTGCGTTCAGGAGGGCTGAACGCGGTCCAAACTAGGACTTTTTCACCAAACAGATTATGCTGATAGCTATCTGGGAAGCTTTGGAAAATTCCTTTATTATAATGATTCTTAATAACTTAAATCGTCAGAGGTGTAATGTTAACTTGACGGCATACAAGGTAGGAGAACAATTTGTTCGAACAAACATTTAGTAATCAACCCCCAGTTAGACTCAAGAGACTTGCAAATTATGGGTAATATTTCTTGAGAAACCTCCCATTAATTGGCATCATAAGTCTGTCGCCTTTTTTTATCGATGAGACGGTAGGCCCCGTTAGAATAGACTGTCTCTATCACAAAAGGTCCTTCCCATTTAGGATTAAACTTCCCTTTGGTTTTGTGAGTCATCACCATAGGTCGTCAATTGGCCAAGACTAAATCGCCTTTCTTGAAAATCCGTTCTTTAACCTTTTTGTTGTAGGCTTTAGAAATACGGGTTTGGTATAATTCAATCTGCTGTTGAGCTTGAAGTCGCTTGTCGTCCAAAGCTTCAAGCTCCTGTAGACGTCGTCGATGTTTTTCTTCTTCTGTGAGTCCCGTTGTAATTGCGACTCTCAGAGAAGGGATTTGAACCTCAAGTGACAGTACAGCTTCACAGCCATATACTAAGGAGAACGGCGTAGCTCTTGTAGAGGTCCTCACCGTTGTTCGATAGGCCCACAAACATTCACCGAGTCTTTCATCCCAATCACGTCGACTCTTAGAAACAAATTTCTTAAGAAGTTTCACAATGGTTTTGTTGAAGGCTTCTGCAAGGTCATTCGCTGGCGGATAATACGCAGTAGATGCGACACTTTGAATTCTGAATCTATCACAAAATCTCTGAAACCCAAAACTAACGAATTGTGTTCCATTGTCATGAACTATTCGTCTCGGGACTCCAAAGCGGTAAATGACGTGATGTTTGATGAACTTAACCACGTTCTTCGTCTTGACTTCTTTTAGCGGGATTGCCTCCGCCCATTTAGAGAAATAGTCGGTTACGGCCAAAATGAACCGATGTCCTTTAGAAGTCGAAGGAGAAATTGGACCCACGATATCCATACCCCATACTTCAAATGGCCAAGATATAGATGTAGGATGTAAATTTCCCGGTGCTTGATGGATAAAATCACCATGAATCTGGCAGGCATGACAACGTTTAGCGTAGTCTGCTGCATCTGCGAACATCTTTGGCCAGTAATATCCAATTCGTCGGAGACGGTCGCCCAACTTAGCTCCAGGCTGATGAGCTCCACACATTCCGTCATGAGCTTCCTTCAGGGCCTCTTTTGCTTCTTTCCGAGAGAGGCATCTAAGCAAAACTCCATCATGTGATTTACGGTACAGCGTTTGAGAAATTATATCATAATAGAATTGGAGGGCCTTTCGCTTGATATTGGCCTCTTCCTTAGGGTCATCAGGTAAGATTCCATATACTGCATAGTCGATGTACGGAAATCGCCAATCCCTATCTTCCAGTTCCATCGAGGTCGTACAGACTTCTTCTGTCGTTGTCTTATCTGAGCTTTCCTCTATAAGAATTTTGGAGCAGTATAGCTCACGCCCTGTGACTGGGATTGTTGTTTCAGCCCCTGGCGGTAATGCCAATGAAGTTGCCAACGATGCCAATGCGTCTGCGTAGGCATTCTGAGCTCGTGGAATGTATTCAATAAAGAACCCTTCGAACTTCTTAGCTTGCTTTAGCACTGCGAAGTAGTACGGGATTAGGTCCTCGTGACGTACTTCGTATTCCCCTCGGACTTGATTTACGATAAGTTAGGAGTCACCGTAAGACTCGAGATGGCGAATATTAAGTTCTTCGGCGAATTACATTCCTAGTAGCAGAGCATTATATTCAGCCACATTGTTGGTGCAAGGTTCGATTAGGGAAAATCCTCTTGGGATGATGTGACCATTTGGGGAGACGAACACTATTCCTACTCCCGCAGTAATTGCTCCATGAGGGTTTGCCCTAGATGCACCGTCAAAGAATAATTTCCACACTTGCGTAGATTCTTGAGTGGTACAAGCTTCCGCAACCTCGTCGGGCAGTTCTTCATATAGTTTAGATGTCCCTGGTAACGGGTGATCAGCCAAAAAGTCTGCCAACGCTTAACCTTTGACCGCCTTTTGAGGTATGAATTGCATATCATATTGTGACAAGAGAATGGCCCATTTTGCGAGCCGACAATTTAGAGATGATGGCTTAGTCATTAGAACTCTCAAGGAATTCACCTTAGAGATGACGTGAATCGTCTGTCCAACTAGATAATGTCGCATCTTTTGAATTGCGAATACCAAAGCGAGACATTCTTTTTCAACTGGATTGTATCGGTGTTCAGCTCCCATCATAGTCCTACTTAAGTAATAGATGGCTTGCTCTTGACCTTGATCATTGTTCTGGGCCAACAAAGCTCCCAGAGAATGCTCCATGGCTCTCACATACAACAGGAATGGCTTTCCTGATATTAGGGCCACAAGAACTGGCGGTTGAGTAAGATATCTCTTAATCTCCTCAAATGCTTTTTGACATTCTCCATCCCAAACAAAGGATACTCCTTTCTTCATGAGCTTATAGAAAGGTTGGAAACGCCCCGAAAGATTAGATATGAATCTCCGGATGTAGGCTAATCTCCCTTGTAGACCTCGGAGTTCTTTGAGACTCTTCGGAGGTGGCATGTCTTGGATAGCACACACTTTTTCTGGATCAAGAGAAATTCCCTTGGACGTGATAATAAATCCCAGGAATTTTCCGCTTGACACCCCGAGGAATGATTTTGTCGGGTTCATCTTCAATTGATGTGTTCGCATGATATTGAACATTGTCTTCAAATCTGTAAGATGATCACCTTTATGTTGGCTTTTTACGGCTATATCATCAACGTAGCATTCTATCTTCTTACGAAAATTTTCGTGGAAGATGGTATTCATTGCGCGTTGATAAGTTGCACCTGTATTTTTCAGGCCGAAGGGCATCACTGTGTAGCAATACACCCCCAGCGGTGTTCTAAATACAGTATGCTTCTCATCTTCAGGATTCATCTTGATTTGATTGTACCCAGAAAATCCGTCCATGAAAGACATCCTTTCATATCCGCAAGTGTTATCAATCATGACGTCAGTGATAGGAAGAGGGAACTCGTCTTTCGGACAAGCTGCATTGAGGTCACGAAAGTCGATGCATATTCGGACCTTACCATTTTTCTTGGGAACTAGAACAATGTTGGCCACCCAGTCTGGGTGTTGTTCCTCTCTAACAAAACCCGAGTCTATAAGCTTTTTAACTTTAGACTCGATTGCTTCCATCATCTCTGGACGAAACCGGCGTTGTTGCTGTTTAACGGGTTTTGCATCCGGATCGATGTTGAGACGATGCGTGGCTACTTTTGGGTCCAGGCCGGGCATATCTTCATAATTCCAAGCAAAGACATCTATATATTCTCGGATGAGAGATATAAGGTCCTCTTTTTCGGATGATGATAAATCTTCAGCTATAAAGATAGGCTTAGGATCAGATTCATCTCCCATGTTGACCTGGATCACTTTATCTTCGGTGGGTGGTTCGCGTTGTTCGAAACGCATATCCCACAAGATGTTAAGACGTTTGATCCAAGGGTCGTCGGTTAATTCGATTAACTCTTCATCACCCCCTGCGTCTTTATCTGGTTGGCTGGTTGAAGCCATGTTCACAGTCAAACTTTTAAAGAAAGGTCCGACACTGACGTCAGATTCCCAGGAAGACGTTTCGGATGAATGACCCTGCCGTAGGTAATTACTGATTTTATTTTCTGAGGCAGGAGGCGTTGTGACATAGCCCAAGCCTCTTCTAGTTTTCTGATAGTAATCTGGTGGTTTTCCTTCGGGAGTGAGAGACATTCGAATTGGTGTTCGCCTTCCTTTCCCAAAGTTTAAACCTTGTTTTTCGTTAAAGTTGTACCCCATTTGTTTCATTAATTGGACGGAATTAGGTTCGTGATAATGGAATTGAGAAACTCCATCATCTTCTTCAGAACTTCCCCGTTTGAGCGGTTCGGGTTTAACTTTACCGAAATGAATCGGCCTCTGCCCTTTCCTTCTAGACGGGACTTTGAAGAAAGCCTTCTGTGCATCTTCTACTTCTTCGTCTGAAGTGAAGGATGACTTAATTGGCAATGTGAGAGATGTTTCTGCACACAGTGTGCGCCATGGATTGGTACCTGTTTGTTCAGCTTTAAAAGATTCATCAGACAAGTACGCCAAAATAAAATCTTCATTAATGCACCACTCGCCCTCACTCGGTACATTATTATTGTTCT
>BQKN01038127.1:0-10707 GCA_022839385.1 Asparagus kiusianus
CTATTCTTCTTGTTACAAAATTTCCAACAAACAAAAGATGGCGACTCTGCTGGGGACTAGCTTCACCGACGAAGAAGTGGTGGTGCAATCTAACGCTCACCTCGCTGGAACGACCGTTGAGACCCTTGTAGTTGAATTTGATCAAGCCAAATATGAGGAAGCTCTTTCCCCTGGATCGTTGAGCCCCAAAGTCAGGCGCAACACCCAGAAAGCCTCTACAGAGATCCAGCTCGCTGCAGAAAAGCCGAAGAAAGCCCTCTCCTTCGGCCAGAGCCTCAAACTCGCTCTGCAAGTTGAAGATTCTATACCCGCGTCAAAACAATGTGTGGTGGGTAGCAAAAAACCTCTGGCAGAAGAAGATTCAACCACTGTCAACAATGACGCGACTAAGATCCTGAAGCAAGCCAAGAAGAACACAGCTCGAAGACGGAGGAGATCCATCCGACGAGCGCATCTTCGAGAAAACCGATCCTCGGTTCAAGGCAAAGATTGTGTTTCCAAAATCTCGCCCAAAGACTGCGTTCCTGTGCCAGAACGCATGCTTCGCGGCAATGAGCCCAATTACGAGCCGCGAGTAATACAACTCAAACGCGACCCTCAATGGTGCGTTGTCCCTCCAAAACGCAGTACTGATAAGAACGCACCTGATGAGTGCGTTCAGATAAAACAAGACCCCAAGAGGTCTGTTTCTAAACGCAGGTTCAAGCCTGATGTTCCCAAACCACAACGCTCTTGCGTTTCAACTCCAGGACGCAATATGGTCCAAGAAGGACAACATGGGATGAAGATTCATGTGCAGCAAGAACTAGTCTCACCCAATCAAGGACAGGGGGTTGTATCCCCGTCAGATAATTCTCGAATTTCTGATTTGCGAGAATTACTTTCTAGAAGAAACCCAACACAACAATCAGCTCACTCATGTCATTGTGAGAAGATCATTTCAACAGTCCTTTCCGAATGCCAATGTTGTATACCTGAGCCTCGTAGGTCTGTATTCGATAGGCTGTCTGACATCACAAGACCTACCAAAAGACGACGTCATCAGAAGAAGAGAGTTTCTAAAACCGAATACCCTCAGGTCACCATTAACATGACCGGCAGAGGGAAAGCCCGGCATCCTAGCCCCGACGAATCTGAAAGAAGCCATTCCCCGACCGTTCGAGAAATCTGTGACGAGTTTGAAGGAGTATATCGACGTACCCGGACACGGACGGGAGCTATCCGCCCGGTCGACTACCAGAAGTTGGCCAAAGGAATTACTTCTGATGATGAACATTCGGCAATCGTCGAGTCTCAATCCTCAAGCTCTGTTGGAGTGTGGGAAGTCTCCGCTTACATGACTAACAACCCCGAAGATTTAGCTAAAACAGTTAATGAACACCATGTTATGCTTCATGCACAGCAAGAGACACTCCTCCAATTGAAGGATATGTTGGCTCAGCTTCTCGCTGAAAAAGGCCACAAACCTGAATCTTCCCGATGAACAACATCGAAGGGAAAACAAAAAGCGACTGAACATTCTGATCGTGAAACTCACAACCTGGAATCCTCCTCTGAAAACGAGAAAGAAACAGAAAGGGACTTGCACCCTCAGTCCACCAAAGTGGATGAGCTAGAAGCCCGCCTCAACGCAATGGCCAACAGAAGCGAGCTTCGTGAAGAAGGGGTGATACGGCCTTATCCTGCAGAGTGGGATACAGCTCCATACCCACCAAAGTTTAAGGCTCCAACCTTGCAACCGTTTGATGGCACCGCATCACCGAATCAGCACATCTACTACTTTAAGTCCCAGACTGGAGATGTGGTAGCAAACGATGCCATCTTGACTCGACTATTCATCGGTACCCTCAAGGGTGTAGCCTTCGAATGGTTTATGAAGTTGCCTGCCGGCTCTATTCAGAAATGGATAGACTTGGAAAGGCTTTTCTTAGCAAGGTTCTTCGAAGATGACACGGAGGTCTCTGTCCCGACTCTTCTCGCTACCAAACAGAGAAAAGGAGAGTCCATCAAAGCCTATGTGGAGAGGTTCCGCAGTATGGCATTGCGATGCCCATCAGGTATGACTCAATCAACTCTGGTTGAAACTTACAGGCACAACCTGCAGACCCAACTCCTTGCCCAGATGGGGGTAGCAGAATGTCATTCTTGGAGACAACTGGTGTCACAAGGAGAGCAAGCCGAAGAGATCGTTGCTCGAGTTAAAGCTGAAGAAGAGCCACAACCCAAGCCGCAGCAACAACGCAATCAGAACAATGCCCAGCGGTCTAAGGGGAAAGAGACTCTAGCAGCGGACTACACGCAAGTACCACCGCCTACCAAGCAAGGCAAGGCACCAAATCAACAGAGAGCACCCAAGCAGTATTCATTCAAGGAAGAACACGTGTACACCTTGTTCCAGTTACTTCGAAAGAACAACAAGCTGCAGTTGCCTGAAATCAGAAAGCCAGATGAAGCAGGAAAGGTAGATGACCCCAACTACTATCGCTATCATAGGTTCTTGGGACATCCTACCAGAAAATGTTATGTGTTTAAGGACATCCTGCAAAATCTGGTAAACGCAAATGTGCTCACATTGAAACCCGAGCAAAAGACTGTATCTACCAACATGATAGCAGTCCAGTTTGGTGACTTCCCTCCAGTGGCAACCGCGAATGGTGTAGTCCCTATTCCCAAAGGGGAAATGCACTTGAAGAATGCTGACATGCATAATCAGAAAAACAGGGGGCTGATACCCCTCACTACCCCAAAAGGAGAGATCATGTGGGTCCATCCCGACTTGATTAAAGATCAACAGTGGACGAATACCTCGTCCAAGAAGAAAAGAGACAAGGCTAAATCATCCAACATGATTAGCCCCTCCATGACTGAGAATGATGACCATCTCAAACCTCTCACTGACTCAGAGGAAGAGAGAATTGTCCTGGCAGCATACCCAGGAGACAACGCTGGCACCCGGTCAGGAAAGACTTACTTGAGAGACTATAGCCAGAATCCTCAAGAAACTGAAGGACAGCCCCAAGACGCTGGGGGTTCTGCACCGAAAAAGCCGGCGGATAAGGGGAAACAAAAGGAACTCCGTTTCAACAGAAATCTTCACCAAGAGCATGGAGAGTCAAGCGAGCCTTTCCAATTCAATGTCATGGCTCAGTTGGCCAACATACCCGCCAGGATTACTTTATATGAGCTCTTGAGGCTGTCTAAAACCACCAAAGAAGCTCTAATTGAGGCTTTGAAGAACACGGAGAGCTTTATCACTCAAGTTACTCCGATACCTGAAGCGTCCGAAGATCATTCGTGCCTGCAATGTCTGCAAGCAGCAAGAAGTCTACCGTGTATATCTTTTACTCAGGAAGATATGCAGGTCCAGCACAAGCATGATAGACCCCTGTATTATACAGGATACATCGGATCATCAGAGATCAGCCGTGTTCAAGTTGACCCAGGCTCAGCACTCAGCATCATGCCATACAGAGTTATGCAAGTCATAGGGATTCCCATGCATCGGCTGAACGCTACTCAAACTACCATTTTCGGGTTCAATGCTAATAGCACCCGACCTCTGGGAAAGATCAAGCTCAGATGTCAGATTGGAGACCTCAAGTCAGAAGTGACTTGTTACATCATCGATGCAGACACGTCTTATAATCTCCTACTAGGACGTCCTTGGATACATGCTAACCGTGTTGTCCCATCTACTCTACATCAAGTCATGAAGTATGTTAATGATGGAGATGAGGTTCGAACCCTGATTGCGGAAAAATACCCTTTCAGAGGAGTAGAAAATTTCCACACAGATTCGGTCTTCTACTCGGAATCACCAGAGAAAGAAGACGTTGACAGCGGCAACGAGGCGGACGTCGAACCAGACCCCGAGGAAGATTGTCCATGGGAGTTGAACTTTGATGTAATGGGTTTAGTTGAGAACAATAATAATGTACCGAGTGAGGGCGAGTAGTGCATTAATGAAGATTTTATTTTGGCGTACTTGTCTGATGATTCTTTTAAAGTTGAACAAACAGGTACCAGTCCATGGCTCACGCTTTGTGTGGAAACGTCTCTCACATTGCCAATTAAGCCACCCTTCACTTCAGACGAAGAAGTTGAAGATGCACAAAAAGCTTTCTTCGAAGTCCCGCCTAGAAGGAAAAGGCAGAGACCGATTCATTTCGGTAAAGTTAAATCCGAACCGCTCAAACGGGGAAGTTCTGAAGAGGATGACGGAGTCCCTCAATTTCATTATCACGAACCTAACTCCGTTCAACTAATGAAACGAATGGGATACAACTTTAGCGAAAAACAAGGTCTAAACTTTGGGAAAGGAAGACGAACGCTAATTCGAATGTCTCTCACTCCCGAAGGAAAACCACCGGATTATTATCAAAAAACCGGAAGAGGCTTGGGTTATGTCACAACACCCTCTGCCTCAGAAAATGAAATCAGTAATTACCTCCGGCAAGATCAGTCATCCGGAACATCTTCCTGGGAATCTGATGTTAGTGTCGGACCTTTCTTTAAAAGTTTAACTGTGAACATGGTCTCGACCAGTCATCCAGATGAAGACGCAGAGGGTGATGAAGAATTAATCGAGTCAAACGACGACCCTTGGATCAAACGTCTTAACATTTTGTGGGATATGCGTTTCGAACAACGCGAACCACCCACCGAAGATAAAATGATCCAGGTCAACATGGGAAACGAATCTGACCCTAAGCCTATCTTCATAGCTGAAGATTTATCATCATCCGAAAAAGAGGACCTTATATCTCTCATCCAAGAGTATATAGATGTCTTCGTGTGGAATTATGAAGATATGCCCGGCCTAGACCCAAGAGTAGCCACGCATCGTCTCAACATTGATCCGGATGCAAAACCCGTTAAACAACAACAACGCCGGTTTCGTCCAGAGATGATGAAAGCAATTGAGGCCGAAGTGAAAAAGCTTATAGACTCGGGCTTTGTCAGAGAGGAACAACATACGGATTGGGTGGCCAATATCGTCCCAGTGCCCAAGAAAAATGGTAAGGTCCGAATATGCATTGACTTTTGTGACCTCAACGCAGCTTGTCCAAAAGACGAATTCCCTCTCGCTATCACAGACGTCATGATTGATAACACTTGCGGATATGAAAGGATGTCTTTTATGGACGGATTCTCTGGCTACAATCAAATCAAGATGAATCCTGAAGACGAAAAGCATACCGCATTCAGAACACCGCTGGGAGTGTATTGCTACACAGTAATGCCCTTCGGTTTGAAGAACGCAGGTGCAACTTATCAACGCGCAATGAACACCATCTTCCACGAACATCTGCGTAAGAAGATCGAGTGTTATGTTGACGATATAGCTATAAAAAGCCAGCATAAGGAGGATCATCTCACAGACTTGAAGGCAATGTTCGATATCATGCGAACACATCAATTGAAGGTGAACCCGACAAAATCTTTCCTTGGAGTGTCAAGTGGAAAATTCCTGGGATTTATTGTCACATCCAAGGGAATTTCCCTCGACCCCGAAAAAGTGCGTTCCATCCAAGACATGCCACCACTAAAGAATCTCAAAGAACTCAGGGGGTTGCAAGGCAGATTGGCTTACATCCGAAGATTCATATCCAATCTTTCAGGGCGTTGCCAACCTTTCTCTAAGCTCATGAAGAAAGGAATATCCTTCGTTTGGGATGGAGAATGTCAAAGAGCATTTGTGGAGATTAAGAGATATCTTACTCAACCGCCAGTTCTTGTGGCCCCGATATCAGGCAAGCCATTC
This sequence comes from Asparagus kiusianus, assembly GCA_022839385.1. Lineage (NCBI taxonomy): Eukaryota > Viridiplantae > Streptophyta > Magnoliopsida > Asparagales > Asparagaceae > Asparagus > Asparagus kiusianus. The sequence goes on from BQKN01038127.1 coordinate 5,765, forward strand.
CTGCTGTACGTGAGATCCATGGAACATTCTCTTGGGGCCTTGCTAGCCCAGAACAACGATCAAGGTCAAGAGCAAGCCATCTATTACCTAAGCAGGACTATGATGGGAGCCGAACACCGATACAATCCAGTTGAAAAGGAATGTCTCGCCTTGGTATTCGCAGTTCAAAAGATGCGACATTACCTGGTTGGGCAAACAATTCATGTCATCTCAAAGGTAAACCCCTTGAGAGTTCTAATGACTAAGCCATCATCTTTAAACTGTCGGCTAGCAAAGTGGGCCATTCTCTTGTCACAATACGACATGCAATTCATGCCCCAAAAGGCGGTCAAAGGTCAAGCGTTGGCAGACTTTTTAGCTGATCACCCGATGCCAGGGACATCTAAATTGTATGAAGACTTGCCCGACGAAGTTGCGGAAGCTTGTACCACTCAAAAGTCTATGCAAGTGTGGAAGTTATTCTTTGACGGTGCATCCAGGGCAAACCCCCATGGAGCCATTACCGCGGGAGTTGGGGTGGTGTTCGTCTCTCCAAATGGTCACGTGGTCCCTAGAGGATTTTCCTTAATCGAGCCTTGCACTAACAATGTGGCTGAGTATAATGCCTTATTACTAGGAATGCAATTGGCTGAAGAACTTGATATTCGTCATCTCGAGGCATACGGCGACTCTCAGCTTATCGTAAATCAAGTCCGAGGGGAATACGAAGTACGTCACGGGGACCTAATCCCGTACTATTTCGCAGTGCTGGAGCAAGCTAAGAAGTTCGAAGGGTTCTTCATTGAATACATTCCACGGGCTCAGAACGCCTACGCAGATGCATTGGCATCGTTGGCAACTTCATTAGCATTACCGCCAGGGGCTGAAACGACAATCCCAGTCACAGGGCGTGAGCTATATTGCTCCAAAATTCTTACAGAGGAAAGTTCAGATAATACAACACAAGAAGAAGTCTGTACGACCTCGATGGAACTGGAAGCTAGAGATTGGCGATTTCCGTATATCGATTATGCTATATATGGAATCTTACCTGATGATCCCAAGGAAGCGGTCACTATTAAGCGAAAGGCCCTCCAATTTTATTATGATGTAATTTCGCAAACCCTGTATCGTAAGTCGCATGACGGAGTTTTGCTTAGGTGCCTCTCTCGGAAAGAAGCAAAAGAGGCCCTAAAGGAAGCTCATGAAGGAATGTGCGGAGCTCATCAGCCCGGAGCTAAATTGGGCGATCGTCTCCGAAGAATCGGGTATTATTGGCCAAAGATGTTCGCAGACGCAGCAGACCATGCTAAACGTTGTCATGAATGCCAGATCCATGGTGATTTTATCCACCAAGCACCGGGAAATTTACACCCTACATCTACATCCTGGCCATTTGAGGCATGGGGTATGGATGTCGTTGGTCCAATTTCTCCTTCGACTTCTAAAGGGCATCGGTTCATTTTGGCCGTGACCGATTATTTCTCCAAATGGGCGGAGGCAATCCCACTAAAAGAAGTCAAGACTTCAAATGTGATTAAGTTCATCAAACATCATGTCGTCTACCGTTTTGGAGTTCCGAGACGAATAGTTCACGATAACGGGACACAATTCGTCAGCTTTGGATTTCAGAGATTTTGTGATAAATTCAGAATCCAGAGTGTCGCATCTACAGCATATTATCCGCCAGCGAATGGCCTTGCAGAAGCCTTCAACAAAACCATTGTGAAACTTCTTAAGAAATTCGTTTCTAAAAGCCGACGCGATTGGGACGAAAGACTCGGCGAGTGTTTATGGGCCTATCGAACAACAGTAAGGACCTCTACTAGAGCTACGCCATTCTCTTTAGTATACGGCTGCGAAGCAGTTCTACCACTGGAGATTCAAATCCCTTCTCTAAGAGTTGTAATTACAACGGGACTCACAGAAGAAGAAAAACATCAGCAGCGTCTGCAAGAACTCGAAGCCCTAGACGACAAACGACTTCAAGCTTAGCAGCAGATCGAATTATATCAAGCCCGTATTTCTAAAGCCTACAACAAAAAGGTTAAAGAACGAACCTTCAAGAAAGGCGATTTAGTTTTGGCTAATCGACGACCTATGGTGATGACTCACAAAACCAAAGGGAAGTTTAATCCCAAATGGGAAGGACCTTTTGTGATAGAGACAGTCTATTCCAATGGAGCCTACCGTCTCATCAATAAGAAAGGCGACAGACTTATGATGCCGATTAATGGGAAATTCCTCAAGAAATATTACCCGTAATCTGCAAGTCTCCGGAGTTTAGCTGGGGGTGGATTACTAAATGTTTGTTCGAACAAGTTGTTCTCCTACCTTGTATGCCGTCAAGTTAACATTACACCTCTGACGATTTAAGTTATTGAGAGTCATTATAATAAAGGAATTTTCCAAAGTTTTCTAGATAGCTGTCAGCATAATCTGTTTAGTAAAAATTCCTAATTTTGACATTGCATTTAGCCCTCTTAAACGTAAGTCCTATGGCTGCGTTCGAAACGGGTCTACAACTGCGTTTCAAGTCCCACAGCTGCAAGATCTGATGCTGTGTTCAACCATCCCGAACACAAGTCTTAGGACTACGTTCAAAACATGTATACAGTTGCGTTTCAAAACCTGATGCTGTGTTCAGCCCTCCTGAACATAAGTCTCATGGCTGCGTTCAGAACAAGTCTACGGCTGCGTCTGCGGAACTTAACGCTGCGTTCTCGTCAACGAACGCACAGCATGATTATTTCAACTCCTAGAAAATACTCTACAAATTGGAAGGCATCAGGTTTTTCCTCAAGACCAGACTCAAGACTACAACCCAAGTCTTGGAGTTGCGATTAAACCTGTTCAAATACAAACACAAAGCCAGACTTCCTCGATAAGCTTGCGTTCAGATTGTTTAAGCACGAGGGGGTAATTTCCAAAAACTTCAACATCACAACAAAGGCAACGACATCCCAGACAAACACAGAAAATGCAAGAAAAAAGCGGCAACAGTTCATATCACGCAGATAATAAGTGTTTGAGGAAATAACATAGAGTTATTACAAGATCAAAACACAAAAAGATAAAGGTGGCTGGGGTTTAAAGTAAAGAGAAGCTCATAAGATGAGCTTCTGTATTCGATATAGATTTTTCATGCTTCGCCAGCACCTCTTCTCTAACTCTCTTATCAAACTCAGCATCAGAAATCGCAGCAGTAGCAGAAGCCTCCTGTTTTAGCACTTCGACAGCCTCTTTCTCAGCCTGAACTTCTGAAGTGAAAGTGGCGTCCCCAAGGATGAACTCTTCTTGAGTTATCTCTCCAGCATTCAGCCTGGCCCTGGCTTGACGACGTTGCTTTTGCAAGTCCCTAATACGAGCCTTCTTCTCTGAAATATCCGAAGCTCGGACGTGAGCAGCAATTGCCTCTTTCAGCCTGGCTTCGGTGAGGGCATCTCGAACTTTAGCCTCCAAGTTTGTGTGCTGCAGCTCTTCTAGATAACGAGCGGCCCCCGAGTATCGATATATCGTTTCGTCAAAACGTTTAGCGTAGACGGGGTTGACCTCCGCAAGGGCCTTCAATCCTTCTACGATAGACGCTTGAAACTCATGAAAAGAGCCCCACCCGTGCATCACGGTGTAGAAGGCTTGCCTCGTCAGATTTTCTAAACGCCTAGAGAGGAAAAGAGTGCAATCGGGTGGCAGACGACCAATACTATTAGTCACCCGCTCGAAGTCCTCGTGTGGGAAGATCACGGCGATGGGTGGAATAAGAGGAGCGTCTTCTTGGGGTAATTCTTCTCCCTCATCGTCAGAAATGATGATGGGTTCAGCAGCAGAAGCTCCACCTTGCAACAAAGCAACCATAAATTCAGTAAGTCCCCAGGCAACCGAATTTAAACACAACAGTTCAGACTTGCGTCAAAATTAATCTGAACGCAGCAGTTCAGACCTGCGTCAAAATCAATTTGAACGCAAGGAATCTAGACTTGCGTTAGACTTCTTCTGGATTAAGGGATCAACCCTTTGTCTTATCGTCGAACACAAAAGTTCTGTTTTACGATCAAGATCAAAACAGTTCTTATCACCAACACAGGAACTCCCCCGTGTGATCCACAATGAGAGTTCTGTTCTTCTTCACAACAATGGACACAAGAACTTCTTTCAAGGTCCAAAATCAAGAAAATGAACAGTTTTCATCAAGAAACATACAAGTTCTTGGCAAAGATCGAAGAGACGAACCTTGTTCGTCATCATCAACCAAAATCCAGTCAAGGAATTTGAAGAACACCTATTGAAAAAGAACACTTAAGCAAAGAAGAAAACAAGGGTTACCTCGATGACCAGACGCTGGAGGCGTCGACGGCGGTCCAGAGGCGGACCCAGAAGCGCCCTTCGACGGCGGGAGAATGTCCGCCATCTGTTCGTGAGATCTCTTGGGAGCCATGGCCAGAGGACGAGATCAAATCGTGGATGATTTAACGAGAAGAAACTCGTTTCAGAGTTCAAGAAAGAAGTTTAAACGTTGAGGTGTTTGACGTGACAAATCAGCCTTATTTATAGATAATTAATTATGGTGTAGAGTTCCAAGACTCCACCCCTAATGGGCCTCTTCGTCATCATTATAGCCGCATGGGCTTCTGACAAGACGCAGGATAAGACCCTGCGTCCATAAGACGAAAGAGCCAGACCCAAACGCAGCAGGATGGAGTTGCGTTCTTCCAAAAAAATACGCAGTCCTATCCAAGGACATGAACACAGGGGGTACCCCTAGTTCTAGAATTTGAATCCTCAGAAAATGTGCTGCTAAAGTTAAAAAAAAAAACTTGTGCACATTTTTGACTAAATCTTTTCAATATCAACCTTAAACCCATCAAGGGTTTCATTACTATAGAGTTTAAACTCTATTTTCCTCGAAGTTGTTCCGATCGCAACACTTCTAACTTATCGACTCTCGTCAAAAGAGCGATAGGTCC
>BQKN01038128.1:2572-15394 GCA_022839385.1 Asparagus kiusianus
GTGTCTGGACGAGCTTCGGATAGCTTTCGGCGCGTCATGGCCCTGGCCCTCCGTTCTAATGGGTGAGGTGACCTGCATTTATGAGAATGCAGGTCGGTCCGGCGTCTGTCCCGCTCGCTTGAATTGCGGGCGGACGTCGGACGGACTTGGGACGCTGTTCCCCCCTCCTGTCGCATCGTGGGAGACAGGGGAGGCTTGTCCCTGGAAACCCGGCTTTCGGCTTACGCAGGCAGACGTGGCTCTCTGCAAGTGGCTTCGGCACACGAGGGCGGGTCTGAGTACTCTCCTGGCGGGCGGATTTGGTTAGTGAGGGCGGATTCGTGTGCCAGCGAATCCGCTTAGTGGCCTAAGAGAAGGTGGTCCTGTTCTGTGGGCGAATTCGTTTGCTAATCTGCCGCGGTAGTTTTTACCGTCTACAAGACCCCCTTCAAAGTTTTCAGACCAAAACCGGCTTACGTGTGGTCTGGAATACTTTGAATGAAGACGTTTTGGGCCAGGTGCACTAGGATTTTTAGCAAACCCTCAGCTATCAACGGGTTTGATCTGCCTTTACCGATTACCGTTTGAATCGGGCTAGCCATACTATTCCCCTCAATATGATGAGTTGTCGAGTAGTTTCCCTTAGGCTTAGTGCTAAGATTTCTACTCTGACCCTTAGCCGCCTGGGGCGCGGGTTTAAATGAAACCACTTTGATAGTTCCTAGATTTTGGACAAACCGCAAGCTTCTCAAAGGTGTGTGAGTCGTGCGGGTGAAATTAGGACTTGATGGCGAAATTTTGGAAGGCTTGCGGATTTCATTCAAGTTTTCGCCGTCGGGACCCTTTCCTTAGGCGAAATCAGGCCTAATGGGAGTAGGCCACGTGCTTGTCTGCGGGGCTTCGTGTCTGGTCATGATTTGACAACCCGACTCCGCTCGACGCGCCTCGTCCTGATCGTGGCCGTGGTTTTCGAATTCAACCGTTGGATGCAACCGTCGATGAGGGCGATCTGGGCCGTCGAATTCGATTGTGGCCACGTTTTCCCGTCCGAGGGCAGTTGTGGCCACGTGGGCAACCTTCCTCTTTTTTAAACCCGCTGTTTTCCTCCTCTGGGATCCACCGCGCTCTTGAATCTTGCAAGAGATTTCTAAGACGAGAATTCCCGCCCCCCCCTTTCAATGGCTCCAAAAACTAGGAAGCGCAAAGTGAGAGGTGCAGGCCCTGGAGGTTATTCCGATCGTCTCTCCGCCGGCATGCCCGCCAGTACCCCGGAGTCGCGCTCAGGTACGTCGATAAGTTCGTTGGGTTACCTCGCGTGGGTCTTAGGCGTCGGATTTGGGGAGATGAGTGTTGCTCAATGTCCTGGAATCCCGCCGCTTTTGGCAGCTTCCCCCAATTTGGGGGCAAAGTTAGCCCTATTTGCTCCTTGGGGGAGAGGGAGGCGACCTTCCCCCCCCCTTCTTTCTTTTTTGATAGGCGATTTCGTCTGTCTTTGTCTGATGGGCGATTTCGCCCTTTTGGCGGATTTTGTCTTAATCGATTTTCCTTTCTTACAGTGACTTTTTCCGATGAGGCTTTCTCGGAGGGTGTGGCCATTGGCCACGCCGGTGGTACGCACTACACGGCACCCCCTAGATTTCCCTCTTTGGCTCCGTTACCCGCGTTTGCCGCCGACAAGCCAGACGGCTTGATAAAGAGGGTCACGGACGGTCACCACCTGACGCTGCGCGAGTTGACGACCGACGCGGCTTTGACGGATGATGCCAGGGCAGAATTGCCGAAACCTCAATTCTTGTTCGGCGACGCCATGACCGACCCCTCTGCTTTGTTGCTCAAGGAGAGCATGTGGTTCCATACGGTAGAAGGGATTCACTACTACCTCCCCAGTATGTCGAGGGGGTTCTCGATCGTTGAGCTGCGATCCCTCGCGGTTCCTCGGACGATGAACTGGGAGCTGACCCCCACTCAAGACGGGGTTACCTGTGGCGTATTCACGGGTTCTACCGCCGGATATGGAGTGGATGGCTCCTGTAAGCGCGTGACGGGTCTACGTCCTGGCTTAATGTCCGCTGAACTGCCCGTGGGGGAATCGATATCAGCGGCGGAGACCTTTCGTCATCGTTTCTTTCGAGTCGGAGGGAGTTTTCCACCGAAGGATTTCAGAGCTCCGGGGTGGGTTTATTCTGCACCCGGCAGCGACACTTGGTGGTCCAAGATCACTAACCGTGTTCTGGCTGAGAATGCCGATCTCAAAAACACGGAGTTGTATGCGGCCATTGAAGCCACGCGGCACGGCTTGCGGATCAACGCTTCTCAGTTCCACAGCATTTTGGAGCTGTATTGTGCGGAAAGCGGCACATTCTTCACCCCCAACGGTGAGCTCGGCATCACCTCCCATGAGATGCACGATGTGTCGGGTCTGCCCCTGGGAGACTTCCCTTACGAGGAATACGTCCCTGACCAAGCTGAGATCGATCAGCTGTTGAGCCATTCGCCCTCGGCGGTCGAGACTTTGTGGGAGTTACTCTGCCATTACCACATCTGCCTCAGCACCTTGGGGGCAGCAGACCATAAAGGGAAGAAGAAGGGGATCAGCCACAAGAACTGGGCTGATTATCTGTTCCCAGGGAACGACGTCAAGGGGCAACCTGCCCTTCCATTAGGCGCATGCGACCAGTCCGAGGTGGAGGCAAGGATAGCCGAAGACGGGGGTGACATGACTCTCGACCGTGATGAAGGCGGATTCAAGTCAGGTACCGTCCTCCACTCGTTCCACCATCAGGCGGAGTCACCAATCTCTGGGAAGGCGCTGCTTGCGGGGTACCTCATGTTATGGTTGAAGAGGTGCGTAGTCCCCACTCACTCCTTTGAGGCTCTTCCCGTCGAGGTCGTGTACCCGGCGGTTTGCTTAGCTCACGGGAAGTCTTATTCCTTGGTATCGGCGACGATAGCGTGCATCCATCGGGGGCTCCGCACCCTGACGGCTCAGTTCTGCCGCGTGTCGACTGTCGATGAGGGAGAAGGAGAGGTTATCAGGACTCCCAACCCCCGGGTGGGGCTGCCGTATACCTACCTGATGGCGTGGTTCGTATACCACTGTGAGTGCTTGATGAGTGCTCCGGCGGCTCTCCAAGGTGACAAGTTTGTCCCTTTTGTTCGGCGCTTGGAGAAGTGCTCCTGGAAGTGCAAGGACATCCCCGATGCGCGGAAGATGCTCTCCCACTTTGGGAATTACAATTTTCGCCGTTCCTTCCCCTATTTCAGCGGGGGCGGATATGGAGAATCCCTCAGGGATGCGCCGACGGCGGACCGCTACACAAACCTCCCTCGCGGCGCCTTTCGCTGGTTGGTAAACATCCGGCCCGGGTATCATGTTCTGAGAACGGGCTTGTCGTGCTATCTTGAGCCGTACATCCCCTTTAGGTTCGCCCGCCAGTTTGGGTATGACCAATTGTACGTGGGCAACGTCAATCCCCAACTGCGGTTTGAAGGAGGGCTGGTGGATGGAGCCCGCGGATGGTTCTGGACTCATGCTGGCGGCACTGATGCTCGCTTTGAGTTACCCTCAAAGGATCGCGACTTGCATCATACGTTCTCGTATTGCCGGTGGTATCGGGGCGCCAGCGCTGATCCTACCGACTTCCGGTTCCAGAGTTCGTGCCTGGCGGAACACAGACGTCACCCACGAGGAGCTCCTCGACCTTCGAGGCGAAGGGGCCGTGCAACGGCTAGGGAATTGTTCATGGAGGACCCTGCAGGAGATTCTGAGGGTGAGGGTGTGGGTCCAGGCGAACCCGAAGCGCCCGAAGCACGAGCTCCTCCTCCCAGTCTTCCTTTAGATTCCCAAGGTGAGCGGAGGGAGCCTGCTGAGTTAACCCGGGTGAGCAAGCGCCTGGAGCAAGCCCGTAGTGCGATTGCTGGGCGTATGGGAGCGCCCCTGTTATCTCCGAGTAGTTCGTTGCTCTCAAAACGGCAGCGAGAAGCGGCGGAGAGCTCTAGAGTGGAAGTGGCCAAGAGGGCCCGTGGCGAAGAGACTACGGTGACCACCAGAGCGGCGGCCGATCGGGCAGCTACCGCCTCTGGGGCGGAAATAGCTCGACCTGCTCCTTCTGTTGCGCCGCAAGTGGCTCCGGCGATTCCGAAGGATACACTTCCTTCCTCGGGAGTGGAGTCACAGGCGGGGGCCTTGACGACTCCTGCATCTGCACCAAGAGGTAATCTTTCGGTGCAATGCTTCTGTGTAAGAAGTTGGATTCGCATCCTCTGACCGTTCACATTGAATTCATGTAGGTGCAGTCGAGGAAGCGATCCCCATCCCTTCTGACGAAGAGGAGGGGAGTGGAGATGAAGGAGAACCAGGGGGTTCGAGTAAGTATGAGTTTCAATGCTGTTGACCCTTCTAGGCTAAGGGGGTACTGATTGTCATCATTACACATTTTTTTTTTTTTTTGTATTCGCAGTTGGTCCCTCTCGTGGAGTAACTGGTAAGGAGGACCCTCCTTCTTGGGGGAGTCATTCGGGTGAATCTGAGACAGACGACAACGTCTCGATTCACGAGGCGCTATCGAGCGAAGAGGAAGTATCGACTCCTGTGGGTCAACAAGAGGGAACCTCCGCTTTCGCGGGGACGTCGGTCGGGGGTGAACGCTCAGTGCGAGAGTCTCCTGTTCAAGGGGGAACTCCCGCCGGACTAATGGTCAGCTCCTCACCTGTGGTGGCTTGCGACTCTGTTACTGCCGTTCTGACGGTGCCAGCCACTGTTCCGGCTCCGGCAGCGCCAGTCGCCCTTCCTGCGATTGTGACCACCGGTGCTCTGATCGCGGCTTCGTCCTCTGTTGAAGAGGCCGCCCTCTCTCCTATGGAATGCTGGCGAAAGAGGCAGGTGGAGCGAGCTGTGGCCAATTTCGAAGACACTCTGGCTCACTGTACTCGCCAGGTCTTGGAGGGGAATTGTCCCTTCGAGGAATTCAAGGAAGTCCTTGAGGACGATGCGTCCTTCTTGCGTAAGAGGCTCGGCGCTGCTGCAGCGAGACCCTATTTTCAGCGCTTGAACAAAGTGGAGGTGGCGGTTCAGCAGCTGCTCACTCTTCGTGCGGAGAGCTCCAATCTCCTTGATATCGCCTCTCGCGAAGTTCGAGTAACCCTGGCAGATCGGGATCGCCGCCTGGATGAGAATCTGACGCTGGAGTTAAAGTTGTCAGCGGAGTTGGAGCGGGCCCAAGCCGAGGATGCACGGGTGGCTCGCGAGCAAGAGACGGTTGATAGTCGGTTCTCCCGAATTTCCTTTGAAGTGGAGAGGCTGAAACGGGTCATAGCTGACGCGCAGGCTTCTCTGGCTGTTCAAGGGAAGGCCCTTGACCAGGTGGCAAAGGAGCTGGAGGATGTTGAGTCCCGCCGGCAATTGACCACCGACACTGTTGGGGAGAAGTATCGAGCTCTCAAGGATGTCAAGGATGTCATTCAAAACCTGGTCTCATGCACAGAGGAAGAGATCCGTGGAGAGATCTTAAGGAGGCTTGAGCTCAGCCACGCCGAAAAGATTCGTGAGGCGGAACTGCGAGTGAAATCTTTGTAATTCGCCTTTAGTTTTTTTTTTTTGTAATAGGACTCTCTTTTCGTGAATGAAATTATCCTTTTGCTTCTGGCGATTACGACTTGTGTGCGTATTATATTTAGTATAATTATTTTAAAGCACCAGTTGACGTCCAGTTGAGGGAAATTTCCCTTGACGGATTTCAGTCATGGGCCTGCTTTGCCAGTAGGCGAATTTTACCCATGGGCGAATTCGCAATTGTCACCTCAACGGCGAATTTAATTTGCAGGGGGAAAGCTCCGTTTTAGACGGGTCGCGTGTCCACCCACGTGCATTGTCAGTTACGGAGACGTGGGCACGCCGTCTTGCCTTAATTGCGGCGCGATGGGTCTCTTCGTCCTTCGCGCTCGATCTGGGCCGTTGGTTAGAGATCGTGCCCCGAAACTGCCAAATCTCTACCGCTCGTACGGGATATTCGGCCCCCTCTTCAACTGTTCGGGACCGAAGGGTCCCATCGAACTGCACGTAACCGCCTGGGATTGGATTATTTTAACACCCTTTTCTTCGCCAAGGGGGATTAGAGCTTCTTCGTCGTTTGTTTCAGAGAAGACCCGAACTACTCTTACATCTCCCGATGGCACCGAAGGTGAAGAGGGTTACCTCGAAGAAGAGGACGAGGGCGTCCACTTCGAGCGTTGCAGGAGCCGCTGCCGCCGAAGGTACGCCTTCAACCCTATCCCCATTGGGGCGTAGATAGGTTTTTATCGCCTGAATTCCTCTTTTCATGTTTTCGTTGTGCTTCAAAGCCCCTGGTAGGGCGCCGCTTCCCGAGGAGCATGAGGCCGAGCCCATCTTGATATCCGATGACGAACCTGAGAACCCGGAGGCTCCTCCTGCCCACGGTCCTGTTCCGCAACCAGGAGCGGAACCGTGTCTCGAGGTTCCCCCAATTGCTACGCTCGCCCCCGGTCAAGAGCCTACTCCCTTTGACCCCTCGCGCTGGCAGATCCACGTCGAGGAGTTTGAAAACGCCGTGAGACAGGTAATTTCTCTTGTCAATCTTGGCCTGGGTAGCTTTGCCAGTTTCAAGCAATCTCTCCTGGACCGCGCGGTAGACATCCGACGATCCGGCGAGAATCGGCTTTTCACCCGTTGTATGCGAGAACTTCGTCTTCTGGAGTCGCGTATGATGGGGCTGGAGGCATTGCTGCGGGAGGGCCCGGACGTGGAGTCTTGTCTGGTCCACCTCCGACGTTTGGAAGCTCAGGAACAGGAGGCCCGTTCCAAAGAAATTGCTGATTCGGAGTCTATCGTTGATTTCTGGGTGAGTCAACAACAACAGTTAGGGGACCAAGTCGTTGACCTCAATCACACCATGGCTCGTCTGAGAGCCGAATTGAGGCAAGCGGAGACGAATTGGAAGGGGCTTCAATCCGATGTCGTCAAGGCTGGCAAGAAGGCTGAGGAAGAAGCCCAACGTCTTCGGGCTTTGCGTGAAAAGGACGCTGCTGCCAGGTCGAGCTTTGAGGAACGAATCAGGAAAACAGCCGAAGACAAGGCTCGGGAGGACCACGCGAGGAAGGTGGACCTGGTCAAGGAGGAGATCTCTACTTTTAGCGTGTTTGATTGAAATTTCTGCTATGTATTCCTGCTTAAGATACTCTGTTTATCTGTCTTGCTTTTGAAACTATGTCATGACTCGTGAAGTCATGATTTTGTTTAGATGTATTATCTTAAGCACTGGGTGCATGTTTTTGCCTTTTTGAACGAAATACTATGCCTTTCGCTATTTGCAAAAAACATAACTTTGTTCAAATGTACTGTTTAGAAGCATTTGGTGTAGCTTGTGTTCTTCCTTGTCATGTTCCTTTTGGATACAACCCCTTTAATACTCCTTTGGCACGGCCATTAGCAATTTCAGATAGTACCCCCTTCGGGCGAAAGCTTGATTCGAGTATTTATTGGCGAATTCGCCGAGAGAGTCGTATTAAACCGCCGGTGGGTTCGCTGTGGGGATTAACCTCGACTGCTGGCGAATTCGAACCGTGGGCGAATCTCTGGTGGTGACGGATTCGTTTGAAAGCGAGGTTCGGTTGTGGCGAATCTTGCCCAATTGCTGACGAATTTATGCTACAGGCGAAATCCGTATGGTTTGAGTTGGAGTCAAAAACCGCATTTAATTGACGGCGGATTTGAACCGCGGGCAACACTCGCATGATGGCGAGTTCGTCTAAAGACCCGATATCTGACTGTTGGCGAAGCTTATGCCACGCGTCGGTCGGCGGACCCGAGTGCTCGCCAACCGAGACCGTGCAGGCGCATTTAACGCTCATTTATTGGTGAAGTGACTGATCGTTCTGCCTCCCGCTTAATCCGATCGGTCGATTTGGTGTTTCGAGAGTAGCCTTCAATGGCGCTGAGTTCGAAGCGTCGCAGAGCGTTCGGACCGCTTGATGGCTTGGGGTAATGAATCCCAACCGTTGGATCTCTTGGTATATACTTCCGCACTTGCCATCCTTTGGCCAAGTCTTGACTGCTTCGAGCGAAATCTGCTAGAAAAGAAAAGAAAACCTCTCCCCTTCATGGCCTCCTCTCCCGATCATAGTGACGGCGAAGGCGTCGGCTCCTCTGCCACCGTTGTGAACGTTGGCGCTCCCCCTGCCGCCCCGGTGAGCCCGTTCCAAGAATACCCCATTCCGGACCCTGTGGCTCACCCCGCTTTCATGCCGCTCAAAGAATTGGTGGATTTGGTGCACAGGTGTGCCTTAGCCGTCAGCGTAGGAGGCGAGCGATACTACGATTCGCTCCCCTTGGTAGAGAGGCGTCTGGAGGCGGTCCGCCGTGCGGGCGATGACTCGCTCACGCAGCGATGTGAGCGAGAGCTCGAGCTCGTGGAGGGGTGGATGTACCGCCTCGAGGAACTGGCTCACGAAGATCTTTCCAATGAGTCGCCGATTCCCCCGCTGCACTTCCTGCTTGGGCGCAACGAGCGGGCGAAGTGTATCCAGGCGAAGGAGGCTGAACTCAGACGTCTGAGAAAGCGGCACCAAACGGTAACGGACCGGATGGACGCTTACTTGGACCGGGCTTCCCACGAGGATGCCGGCACCCTTCGTGGCGAAGCGAAGCTGCAGGAGCGTTCGCGCGAGTTGGGGAGGCTCGGCGAGGCTGCCAGGGAGGTTGAGAGGGCACTGGAGCTCCTTCGCAAGGAGGAAGAGGACAGCCAGGCGGCCCTAGCCAGGCGGCAGCAGGAACGAAAGGAGAAGGCGAAGATCAGTCGTGCGGCGGAGCGAGCCGCGATCAAAGCTAAGATCGGCTCCTTTAGTCTACTCAAGTTCCTGTGATGGCCCCCGCTCCCTTCTCTTTCCCCCCTTTTTTTTTGTTTTGTCATTTGACAACTCAGTTGGTGCTCCAAGCACCACAACTTGAAAAACTTATGCTTGTAAACTTTGGCCTGTAATGGCCTTAAGCCTTTGTTTATTGCTGTTTCGTATGCACAGTTTCCTTTTCTTTTCGATTGTGTTGTTCTGGTATTTGAGTTGAACTTGGTGAGCTTCTGACCGTTCTGTTCTGAACTTAGTCATTTCGGACTCTTGTTCTACTCTCGGTCGCTCACAGCGTGGGGTCGGGTTGATCCCGATTTCCGCGTTGTAGCTCCCGTGAGATCGAGAGAGTAACGCTCGGCTTGCAGTAGGGAACAGCCGTTCGCTGCTGCGGTCGAGTGGAGGACTCAATTTCGACTTGCCACTCGGCAAGCTGTCGCTTGAGGATTTGGCAGAGTTGTTGTCTGCCGAACTGCTCTTGACAGTGGTCGTCGTCTGAATAGGCGGCGACAGATGATAATCGAATCGTCAGAGGTGTAGGAATGTGACGCTCGATTCTTGTAGGGACCCTCGCGTGGTAGGCCGCTACCCATCAGTTACCCTAAGGGGATGTTAGGATAGCTGGAATAGGCCGAATAGTTCAGGGACGTAGGAGTGTGACTATTCGACAGAAGTAATAACACGTCGCGTGGTAGGCTATTACTCAGGCTATGTTATTCGCTGGAATAACGGCGCCAACCATCAGAGGTGATCATTAACCTGATGGGGGTTTTGTCACGATGGGAGTGACTGTGGGGGAACTTGCCACTCTTATGGAGGGGATTGGTAAGTAGATTGTGTCAGAGGTTTAATGTTAACGTGACAGAGAACGTCGTGATTGGAACGACTTTGAGGACCCACCATCCCTTGGAAGAGGATTGGGGAGTTGATTTTGTCAGAGGTTTAATGTTAACATGACAGGGAACGTCGTGATTGGAACGACTTTGAGGATTCGCCATCTCGCTGGAGAGGATAGGCGAATTGAATGGGTTTGTCGTGGTATGAACGACCTTAGTGGATCCGCCCTCCCATTGGGTGAGATAGGCGAATTGGGTTTTGTCGTGGCATGGACGACTTTAGTGGATCCGCCCTCCCATTGGGTGAGATAGGCGAATGGATTCCGCCAGAAGCTTTCGCCAGAGCGGGTAGAGTAGGGACAGTTTAACCTCATATACCAGTTGGAGGGTTTGAGAACCAGTTTATACTCATGTACTTGTGGGAGTTTGTGAAGAAGAACTAAGGGTAGTACTTCTTCAAGTATTTGCCGTTGATAGGCATCATGATCTTGTCGCCATTGGGCTTGACGAGGCGATAGGCGCCATTTGAATAGACTGTTTCTATTACGAATGGCCCTTCCCACTTGGATTGGAATTTACCCTTCTTCTTGGAGGTGAGAATCATTGGTCGGCGAACAGCTAACACCAGCTCTCCTTCCTTGAAGGCTCGGCGTCTGACTTTTTTGTCGAAAGCCTTAGCCATCCGCGCTTGATAGAACTCAATGTGCTGTTGGGCTTCTAATCGTTTGTCGTCCAACGCCTCGAGCTCGGTGAGTCGTTGTCGGTGGTTGTCTTCCACCGTCATCCCTGCTGCCAAGGCGACGCGGAGAGATGGAATTTGGATTTTTAATGGTAGTATGGCCTCACAGCCGTATACCAATGAATAGGGCGTGTGGCCAGTCGGTGTGCGAACCGTTGTGCGATACGCCCACAAGCTTTCGCCAAGTTTCTCGTTCCAGTCACGTTTGCTGGTTGAGGTCAACTTGGTTAAAATCTTGATGATTGTTTTGTTGAAGGCCTCGGCCAAGCCATTTGCTGATGGGTTGTAGGCCGTGGAGGAGAGGTTCTGCATTCGGAACTTGTCGCAGAATCTGGTGAATGCATGACTGACAAACTGGGTACCATTGTCATGGATGATACGTCGTGGCACGCCATACCGGTAAATGACGTGGTGTTTGATGAACTTAACTACGTCGTTGGTCTTGACTTCTCTCAAGGGGACCGCTTCGGCCCATTTAGAGAAATAGTCGGTGATCGCGAGAATGAAGCGATGACCTTTCGCCGACGGTGGGGATATTGGTCCGACTATGTCCATCCCCCACGCCTCGAAGGGCCACGAAGCCTTTGTTGGGTGCAGGTCTTCAGGTGGTTGATGCATGTAGTTGGCGTGAATCTGGCACTCGTGGCAGCGCTTTGCGTAGGCGACGGCGTCTTGCACCATCCCAGGCCAGAAGTGGCCTGTCCTTCGTAGGCGATCCCAAAGTTTGGGTCCGGGTTGGTGAGCTCCGCCGATGCCGTCGTGGGCCTCGCGTAGAGCATCCTGTGCTTCCGCTTTCGAGAGACATCGAAGCAACAAACCGTCGTATGACCTTCGATACAACGTCTTGGTGGTCGAGTCGTAGTAGAATCTCGTAGCACGTCTCCGGACTGACTCTCGCTCCTTCGCATCCTCGGGTAATACGCCGTAAAGGACGTAATCGATGATCGGGAGACGCCAGTCTTCAGCACTGGGCTGATCTGAGACTTGATGTGTGGCGTTTACTTCTGGAGCGTCTTTCAGCCGAAAGGGCTTCCTGCTCGCCACTGTGACCGATTGGATTGTTCCGAATGGTTGAGCCAAGTTGGCCGCCAAAGAAGCCAAGGCGTCTGCATGTGTGTTCTTGGAACGTAGCACATGCTCAATGTGGAAATTCTCAAACGATTCCACTAGCCGGGCGGCCGCCCTGTGGAGTGGGATCAGGTCTTTGTTTCTAACCTCGTATTCGCCGGTCATCTGTTTGACGATGAGCTGGGAATCGCCGTAAGCTTGGAGGTGCTTTATTCCTAGCTCTTTAGCCAACTCGAGTCCGAAGAGTAATGCGTTGTACTCGGCCACATTGTTGGTACATGGCTCTGTCAAAGAGAAAGCTCGTGGTAGTACGTGGTTGTGCGGGGAAGTGAGGACCACCCCCACTCCCGCGACAATAGAGCCATCCGGGGCTGCGCGAGACGCGCCGTCGAAGAACATCTGCCACACATCCGGTAACGAGGTTACGTTGACCTCAAGTGGTTCGTCCGGCAAGTCTTCAAATAAGTCGGTTTTTGTTCCCAGCGGGTGACTGGCCATGAGATCGCATATGGCCTGCCCCTTGACCGACTTCTGGGGCATGAAGTGAATGTCGTACTGGGAGAGCAGAAGTGCCCACCTAGCTAAACGCCAATTTAATGCCGCAGGTTGCGTCATAAAGATTCGAATGGGATTCATTCGTGAGATGACGTGGATCGTCTGGCCAACCAGGTAGTGTTGCATCTTTTGGACGGCGAACACCAAGGCCAAACATTCTTTCTCAACCATCGGGTACCGTTGCTCGGCGCCTTGCAGGGTCCTACTGAGGTAGTAGATGCCTTGCTCGTGGCCGGCATCATCGTTTTGTGCCAAGAGAGCACCCAGAGAGTGCTCCATGGCCCGAATATAGATGAGAAACGGTTTCCCTGAAATCGGTGCAGCGAGAACCGGCGGATTTGAAAGGTAAGCCTTGATGTCCTCAAAGGCCTGCTGGCAAAGCTCGTCCCACACGAAGGAGGTGCCTTTCTTCATAAGCTTGGAGAACGGCTGACACTTGCCTGAAAGATTCGAGATGAATCTTCGGATATAGGCCAATCGTCCCTGGAGGCCTCTCAATTCCTTGAGGTTCCGGGGTGGTTGAAGCTCTTGGATGGCTCGCACCTTGTCTGGATCAATTTGGATCCCTTTCGTCGTGACGACGAAACCGAGGAACTTACCACTAGTCATCCCTAAGAATGATTTCGTGGGGTTCATCTTGAGCTGGTGAGCCCTCATGAGTTCGAACATTGTCCTCAAATCTTGAAGGTGGTCGCCGTGGTGGCGACTTTTTACGACGAGATCGTCCACATAGCATTCCACCGTCTTTCGTAGGTGCTGTCGAAAGATCGTGCTCATGGCACGCTGATA
>BQKN01038129.1:0-19488 GCA_022839385.1 Asparagus kiusianus
GAGAGAGAGAAATATGGGTATGCTTGGTACCAAACACAAATTTTGTGCTTGGTAGTAAGGTAGCACAATCCCCTCCATTCATTCAAATGGGGGACCACATTCACATGGGTTGAGAAGTGCATAAGTTATATGTAACCATTTGAATGAGTGCAGGGGATTATGTAACCTCATTACTAAGTATAATTTTTTGTGCTTGATACCAAACATACTCATTTTCCTCATATATATATGAAATATGGGTATGCTTGCTACCAAACACAAGTTTTTGTGCTTGGTAGTGAGGTGTTTCATTCTCATCCACTCATTAAAATAGGGGATCACATTCACATGGGTTGGGGAGTGGATGAGAATGAGACACCTCACTACGAAACATAAAATTTTTGTTTGGTACCAAGCATACTCATATTTCTCATATATATAAACACACACATACATATATGTGTATGTGATACAATTTCACCAATATGTGGCTCAAGATGAAAAATAATAGAGCCACAAATTGTTAGCACTGACGAATTGATGTATCACAAGTAATGCTACTGTAAGAGTAGGATGCTCATGTTAAAATGGGTGGATAGTAGTCGAGTAGGCTCAATAAGGAAAACACTCTGGCATAGCTAGTTTCATCTCAATTAATTCCCATAGCTAGTTCATCTCAGTTAATTCCCAACTATTCATAATAAGATAATGTGTCACATTCATCCAACACTAGTACGAAGGATGTCTACCCCAACGGTTGTAACCGTTGGGGCAGGTGATGTCCCCAACGGTCATAACCATTAGGGAAAAATAAACACCCGTTGGTGCAACAAACGTTGAGGCTGAAACGGCCCTAACGGGTGAAAACTCTGCACCAACAATTCAGACCATTGGTACAAGTAAATATTTAGTTAAATATTCAAAACATAATTTAAATTATAAAAACATGACACCAACGGTTTGAACCGTTGGTGCAAGTATCAACACCAACGGTTATAACCGTTGGTGCTGAATCTTGCACCAACGGTTCTATCCGTTGGTGCTGAATCTTACACCAACGGTTCTGTCCGTTGGTGCACAACAAAATCACCAATGGTTCAAACCATTGATGCAAGTTTCGTGCACTAACAGTTCCAAAACTTGCACGAACGGTCCCAATCGTTGGTGCTTGTGTTTTTCATTTTTTACTGATTCCTCCTGCCATGTTTACATATAATTCATTTCCCACAAAAATAAATAATATACCTGTTCACAACATACATATTCCCACGCATAAAACCAAAATAAAAGATAGACTAGAATCAGAATACAACTTATAAATTACTCAAGTCCCAAACATAAAGAGGACATCTGAAATATACAAAGGTGTTAAGTATGTTACTTAGAAGTACAAGTCACGACTGACTTAATCGAAAATAATTAGCAAAAGCTTGGCGAATGTCCTCCTCGCTATAGCCCTCCCACGAAAAGTCTCTAAAGATGCCCCCCAGCACGCCTCCCAATCGACTAGGAAGAGGGTTTTGTGTTGAAATATCGTGAGAAGAACATTGAGCATCAGATGTAGAACCCTGAGCATCAGGAGGAGGAGGATGGGCAAAAGTCGGTGTAGTAGTAGCAGGAA
Source organism: Asparagus kiusianus (assembly GCA_022839385.1). Classification (NCBI taxonomy): domain Eukaryota; kingdom Viridiplantae; phylum Streptophyta; class Magnoliopsida; order Asparagales; family Asparagaceae; genus Asparagus; species Asparagus kiusianus. The sequence goes on from BQKN01038129.1 coordinate 1,601, forward strand.
CAACTGGTGGTGGACGAGTGGTTTGAGAATCAATCTGTAAAATAATACATGTAATAAATCAAATTCGCACTATATACATCATAAATAGTGATTGGTACATACCCATGGAAAATGTCAATATGATCAACTGAATCAGAATAGGATAGAAGAGAAATCATGTAGTGATTCATATACATGATCAGAAGAATCAAAACAACAGTATTGCAATGCATTTTATTAGAATAAGCAGGCCACCTCAAAGTGCATATAGCTAATTAAGTGATCAGTCTCAGGTCTCTGGAAGGTCATATAAGAAATACAACAAGTGATAAGCAAATTGATTTTAATGAAATCAGGAAAAAGAGACTGCACTAGAATATGTAATCAGCTTCCTGCCTATAAAAGTTGCCATGCTCCACTGAGTAACTGCCTTGTCTATAAAAAGTAGTAATATATCAGCTTCCTGTCCTTCAAAATTTAAATATATATTTTCTGTTCCCATGTTTAAATTTCTTACTCGATTCAATGTGCTCCAGTCCTTTCATTTTTGCAAGTTGTCTTGATAACAATCCACAGATACAGATAGGCACTACGATATCACACAGTATAACCATGAGTAATACATATAATAAGCAAATAGCATCTAAATATGGCAGCATTTTGTAATCAACGAAAAGATGAAAGATAATCGTGCGAGAAATGGAGGTTGTTGACCTACTGGTCTTCACCAGGAAAATCTATAACTGAATTTTTCATTGATGCAAGGTCACGAATGAAGGAAACAATATTAAAATAAGAAAATTAAAGTTGCCCATTCAGGTCTGATTTCAGTTCATACCTGAGTTTAAATAAGATGTAGACCACAGTCAGATCTGAAGCTAGGGCCTAGAATCTTGAACTTAATTTATGAAAAATTCATCAAGGACCCAAAATATGGGACCAATAGAGGGGACAAATGAGGTGTCCCCTTCCTATTGGATAATGAGTTGACTATCATTAATGATGACCAACTCATTAATAGGAGGGGGACACCTCACTTATCCCCCCTATTGGTCCCATATTTTGGGTCCCTATAGCAAAGCTCTTAATTTATATACCATTGTCATAAATAGTGATTGGTATGGACCCATGTAATGAATCGCTGCCTGATTTCTCTTCTATCCTACTCAGAATTGTCTGCAAAGGTGTTGTTAAAGTAAGAGAGAGAGAGAGTCTCGGGTAAATTTCCCTTAAGTTGAATATTGACTGTGCACATATATTTATACAAGTAGAGAAGGGTAAGGTATGTCATCACAACCAATGTGGGACTAAAAGCCCACTACTAACACTATTATCAACAGGTGTTATAGATAAAACTGTCAGACCAGGTTTCAATTCCTCTCTAGTTGCTGTTAAAGCGTTGAACCCTGATGGCTTACAAGGGGATAGGGAGCGGTTGGTAATTATCTTGTTCTTCCATTCTCTCTGTCTAGATTGTATAGGCATAATCACTATAGTAGCCTGTATGAAATTCCCGAGCATTAGCAGACACAAAAGCAAAATGACAATTGTTACTTGTTTAAGAAGCTACGTACATCTTGTACAGTAAAGAATATTTATTTCATTTTCATATATGTTAACTTTAATTGGAGTCTTCAAATTGTATCAGTTTTTTAGCAGTGATATTTTCCATGAATCATCCCACTGGCAATTGTCACCTATTAGTGGAGAATTAGGTACTATTGATGCAGTATATATTTTGTAGGTACAAGAGGCAGAAGGATGCAACTAAAATTATAATTTACAAAATGCATCCATACCTACCGTTTAGTGCACGAAAGCCAACAAAGTTTGTAATACGGGTGTATGAGTGAGAGTGTGTAAGGGAATGAGATAATATTGAGGGTTTTTTTTGCATACGTACTAGTTGGGTAAGTCGTTCCATCTGGACTTAAGCTCGGCCATCTCACGAAGGACATCAGGAGTGGCAAATATCGGAGTGGAGGAAGTCGTCAAATAAAATCTACTGACATCATGACCAAAGTAGCTCTCATAACCGTCGTGATGCCCTTCATGTACCTCATCTAAAACTTTGGTCATCGCGGCAAACTTGGGTTCTTGGTCTACGCCTAATGATTTTGCCTTTTCTATCACCCGGTCCTATATCACGTAAAGTATTCAAATGTAACTCAACAATATTATTCTAAATATACTTAAGAAAACCATTTGAATTAGTCGAAAAATGAACACTTACGTAATACTCTTGAGTTTGGGTGTCAAGATATATACATGAGTATGTGTCACTTGTTGGATTCACTAATGTCGCGTGGGTACCAAAATACTCCTTCAAGGCACTTGAGGAGCCACCCGATTCTTCGATTTGAGCTCTCTGTAACTCAACAAAAAAATATATGTATAACATATCATATTATAAATAAAGAAATGTATTTTTTAAAACTCAAAGAATACTTTATACCACTCTCTGTTTTGCTCGAACAATGCTCCTTGAGCCACCTGTATAGGTTGCTCGACCTCGCTTCTTAGATTCTCGATTCACCTTATTTCGTTTTGCCTCTGCCTACACATAAAAGTAAGAATTAGATTTCAATCCGATACTAAGTATAGAATTAGATTTCAATCCGATACTAAGTATATACTAGACATCATATTTATTGTTAAATATATACCTGCTTGCTCTTAGAAGAATAAAACTTGCATAGGTCATCCCACCACTTTTCAGCAATCCCTTCAAACACCTTTTCCTAGAAGAGAGCACGTCTCTTCTCTTCTGGGGTCTTCAACCATAGTGCATAGCACTTCGTCTTCACCTGATTTTGATTGCCTCGGACCCTCTCCTGCATCTTTGTTTTTATGCCTTGATAGATAACAGGAAGGTTGAGGGGACACTAAGGATCTTGTGGCAGAAACTCATAATCTTTCTGCATATTCAACAAAATTAATGTATTAGAGTATATAGGTACCAAATGATACTAAATTATCTCGATATTACAAATTTAAAATGTCTCTAAACCTGAGCTTCGAGGAAGAAGTTTTCAAATGAACGCTCATGATGTGCACACCAGTTCAGATGAAGTGGAAAGTCTAAGAATCAACGGCTTATCTGCCTAATATACTGCCCAAATCGCTCAGCATTGTGGCCAATTATGCGGAACTCCTCATCAAAATGCAGAGGTAATGCCGACTCATCTATCTCAGGATTGGGCCTCGATCGATGGCCTTTATTCGTCCTCCGAGTCTTCTTACATGCTCGTGGTAGCCCTGCATCTAGAAAAATATGAAACAAGAAAGGATATTAGAAAATAAAAAGGATATTAACACTAATAAAATCAAATGATAGAGTCTTCAGTTCTTGTACGGTTCTCTACGCGTTTACACTAGTACAAAACAGGTCTGTTCACACGGTTGGAACCGTTTGGGCAAATGCAGCCCTAAACGGTTACAACCGTTTTGCCCAAAAAAATCGCTTGGGCAGAAACCGTTGGGGATGAGTTTACCTCAACGGCCGCCCAAACGGTTGTAACCGTTTGGACAAAATCCCAATCGGTTACAACCGTGTGGACAGTATCCCAAATGTTTGTAACCGTTTGGAATTTTAGTAAATTTACAAACGGCTTAAACCGTTTGGACAGAGTTTTGTCCAAAAGGTTACAACTGTTTGGCCAAAAATCTATCCAAACGGTTTTAACCGTTTGGACAGAGTTTTGGCCAAACTATTTAGACCGTTTGGACAAAACTCTATCCAAACGGTTAAAACCGTTTGGCCTGTTCAATGCCCAAATGGTTTCAACCGTTTGGACTGTTAATTTTTAATATTTTTTATTTTGGCTGTTTTATTTATCTACCTACTTATATTTAATATATACATCTCACACAATGATTTCTCAATATCTCACAATGAAATGAAAAACATACACATACACAAAAATGTCTCAAACGGAACTAAATATCCAATATTATATATACATACACAATGATTGCGTAATATATAATATTAGAGACAAAACATATACATACGCAATGATTACTCAATATCTCACAATGAAAAGCATCCAATATTATGTCTCTAATATCCAAAATGTCTCATACGTTCAAAATATAAGATAAGAGTGACCTGATCCATCTAGTCAAGGAACAGAAGAAATTCCTCGAAGAATGTTCTCCTAGAACAAGCCCGAACGCCTCAAGTCTATAAATATCCTAGCAAGATTCTCTTGTAACAAACCTTGAGCACTAGAAGTAGAAGTGTTAGCAGTCGAAGCAGGACGAGCAGAATGTGGTATATCAACAGCGGGCTGAGGAATTTGAGCAGGACGAGCAAAATGTGGTATATCAGCAACGAGCTGAGGAATTGGAGAAGGACGAGCGCTGGAGAATTAACCTATAAAGTAATAGCAATGTATGAGTGCATACATGTCTGAGTGTTAAGTCGATGTGTATGTTTACGTGTATAAGTATTAGATGTATATTTGTGTATGCCAGTGTACATGTGTATGTGAGAGTGTGTGTATATTAGCATATGTACCATATTGTTATTAATCAACTGCATGTGAGACCTAAGCTCCTCCTTGAGACTACCCATCGCAGCTACCCGAGCTCTAAGCTCAGCCAACTCACGACGTAGCTCCTTATTAGAAGTGTCGATTTCCGCTATGGAGGACGCCCTCAAGTAAGTTCGAATGGCACCAATGCCCATGGCTCTTTCATAACCATCGTGATGCCCTCCATGCAGGGAATCTAACATGTGGGTGAAAGAAAGTGCATCGTCCTCCGTGGCTGAATCGACCCCTAATAAGGTTGCCTCCTCGATGACTCGATTCTACACGACTCAAAGTAGTCAACTGTAAGTCGACAATGCAAAAATAGATATATTTAAGAAAAAATAAAAACAAAATAGAAGTATGATTATAGCATAAAAGCAATTCAGTCCTCGATTAGAATTATAGCAGTTGAAGTGTAGATGATTGTCTAAAGGCAGGATACAGAAATAAACTAGAGCAATCATAATTTATTCAGTCTTCATTTCATGCCACCAAATTGTTATTCATGCCAGTAGAGGAAATTCGAACTTTACACAACATACGGATGTATTCAGTCTTCATTTCATTCAAAACTTTTAACACGATTATCGTAATTTCCAAAACTCCACTATAGTTTTCATTTTGTCTAATTAACTGGACATGAAACATTTTGCCTAGTAGAGTGCACTTATATCGCTGATGGATGTTGCCTTCTAAAACCAATTCCATTAAACATGTGTTGTATTAGTAAACTATGAAGTGATCCTCAGTTTTGTTAAATCTAGAAAGAAAATGTTGGATTTAAATCTAATTAAATCTATTTGTGGGCACATATGATTAATCTGTGTGTATTATTATCATTCAGGATAACCCACTAAAGTGATCAATTAATTTGGGTTAATGAGTATTTAAATAAATCATGGGGTTATATGTGTAGATACCAGCTTGTAATTATAATTTGATGAGGGGTCAAATTATAAATATACAACACCTATATATATGGGGTTATGATCCCTAATCTAGGGTTAGCCACTCTCATTCTCTTATCCTCATCTAAAGAGATCCATAAGAGAGAAACCCTAAGGTTAGAAGATCATCAAACCCTAATCAGGTTTTCCTCAATGGATTCAGCTATATATGCTTCCGCACCTTTAGATTCTTGTTAATCTTTTTGAATTAATCATGGTTTTAAGGTTTAGATATCAAATCTTAGATCTAACAAGTGGTATCAGAACCACCGTTGATTTGTTCTAAGAGATTAAAATTAAAATTAGGGTTCTTTGATTTTAATTTGTGTTTTATTTAGATTTGTTCACGGATGAACAATAACTTTTCGTTTTTTTTTCTTTGATCTTAAATTTTTTTGGATTTTTTCTTCGATTTTTCTTGGATCTGGATCAAGAAAATTCATTTTTCTTTTCGATTCTGGATCTGGTTTTGAAATAAAATCGAGGAATTTTTTGGATTTATTTTGTTTGGTCGTCGGTCCCGTGCTTCTCACCGGCGAAGTGTCGCTGGCGGCCTCGCTCTCGACTCCGATGGCGACGGCAGTGTTAGGAAACCCTAGGGTTTCGACCTTTGGGTACGGGAGCAATGGTGGTGATGGTTTCAGATTAAACCCTCAAGGGGTTTGTGCGCGTGAAAACGTGTGGAAATTAAGGAGATGGTTACCTCAATTTTTTGGCGAGGCTTGAAAGCTTCAAACGAACTTCGTGTTCGTTCTAAGGTGAGCCTCGCGCTCAATTCAAACGAACTTCGCGTTCGTTCTAAGGTGAGCCTCGTGCTTGATTCTAACGAACCTCGCGTTCGTTCTCAGGCGAGCCTCGTGCTCGATTCAGATGAACCTCGTGTTCGTTCTCAGGCGAGCCTCGCGCTCGATTCAAACGAACCTCGCGTTCGTTCTCAAGTTGAACCCTGAGTTCACTCTCAAGTCGAACCTCGCGTTCGTTTTCAGTCGAACCTTGCGTTCGTTTTTTCAGTCAAACCTCGCGTTTGTTTTTCAGTCGAACCTCGCGTTCGTTCTCAAGTCGAACCCCGCGTTCATCCTCAGACAAGCCCTGTGCTCAATCCAAACGAACAATGCGTTCGTTCTCAAACTGAACCTCGCGTTCATTTTCAAAATGAACCTTGCGTTCGTTCTCAAGTTGAACATCACGTTCATTTTTAGACGAACCTTGCGTTCGTTCTTAGGTGAGTCTCGTACTCAATTCAGACGAACCTAGCATTCGAAGTCAAGCGAATTTCGTGTTCACTTTGGTTAAGCCTCGACTTTTCATATTAAATTATGGGTCCACTTTTGTATACTTAATTTATTAAATTAAGTTATGTGCCCTAATTAAGCTATGAAAAATTCTGTTAATTCAAATTAAGTTGTTTAATTTGAATTAATTTTGGTAGTTAATCAATTATTCAATTCAAATAATATGACACTAAGATATTAAGTTGTCTCTCATTTCAAATGATTAATTGAAACAAGATGTTGCCAAAGTAACCTCTCTTGTGTAGATTGTTCATGAGGGATGTCAGATGTTTGTGTGTATGTTTTCGTGTAAATATTTAATCGGCCCAAAGGAAGATTAATATTTATTTAGACTGCATACACATCTACGATGATAAACGTGTGATAATTATAAGGTTTACATGTGAATAATGGATCGATCCAAAGATAGTTTCATTATTTGACATGTTATTGTCAATGTTTGATCATTATAACAAGATATCAATTACAAGTTAATATTACTGTCCAAAGACATGATATTAATGTTGTGCCAGATATCTTGAGATGGAATTTGTCATTATTTGAATCTTATTGATTACTAATTATGGTTATTAATGCGAGCATTTTTTATTTTATTTTAGCGAATGCATCTGCTGCAACAATTTCTGCTAACATCAACTCAATTCCCATGATCAATGGGACAAATTTCAAGGTTTGGAAAGAGAACATATTAATTGTTCTTGGTTGCATGGATCTAGATCTTGCATTAAGAATTGAACAACCTCAACCTCTCAATGCGGATAACACTCCTGATGCAAAGGAGTATAAGAAATAGGAGCGTTCAAATCGCACGAGTCTTATAATCATTAAACGCGACGTTCCGGAAGCCTTCAGGGGCATAAAATCCGAAGGGATTACTAAGGCTAAAGATTTCCTTGCCGAAATTGAGAAGCGTTTTGTGAAAAACGATAAGGTAAAAACAAGCACGCTTTTAGCTCGCTTGATTTCGATGAAGTATAAGGGCAAAGGAAATATCAGGGAGTACATTATGAAAATGTCTCATATTGCTTCAAAACTTAAGACACTTAAACTCGATCTTTGTGATGAGTTATTGATGCATCTGGTTTTATTGTTTCTTCCTGCACAGTTCAGTCGGTTCAAGGTCAGTTATAACTGTCTAAAGGAGAAATAGACTCTAAATGAGCTCATTTCATACTGTGTGCAAGAAGACAGGATGAAACAAGATAAGATAGAAAGTGCTCATTTAGCTTATGTCTCTAAGGATAAGGGTAAGAAAAAAAAGAATGATAATGAAGCTACTAAGGGTCCAGTTCAGAAGAAACAACGTAAGGATAATCAGGGTTGTTTTTTCTGTAACAAGTCTGGACATGTAAAGAATGATTGTACCAAATATCACGCCCGACGTGCTAATAAGGGTACGTTCCTTACTTTAGTATGTTCTGAGGTTAATTTAGCTTCAGTACCTAGAAACACTTGATGGTTAGACTCTGATGATACTACTCACATAAGTAGATGTTGAAAGACACATCTTTGTGGGCGACGGTCAATCGGTAGATGTGGAAGCAATTGGGCATTTTAAGTTGCTATTAGGAACTAGTTCTTATTTGGACTTAAAAGATACTTTTGTAGTACCGTCTTTTAGACAGAATTTGATCTCAGTTTATGTATTGGACAAATCAAGTTATTCTTGTTCATTTGGAAACAATCAATTCAGTTTATCTTTTAATTCAAATATTATGAAAACTGGTTACTTGAGCACTTATGACAACCTATATTTGCTCGATACAATTGCTTCTTATAATGAATCCTTACATGTGAAATCACATGGTACTAAGCGTAAATTAAATAAGAAAAATTCGACAACATTATGGCATAAGCGCTTGGGTCATATCTCAAAAGGTAGAGATGAGTGTATTGTGTCTGATGGCATTTTGGATTCCCTTGATTTTTTGGACTTTGACGCATGTGTTGAATGTATCAAGGGAAAACAGACCAAAGTTAAGAGATTATGTGCCAACAGATCTTCGGTTGTCTTAGAATTGATACATACGGATATTTGTGGGTCATTCCCTACGGCATCCTGAAATGTTCAATAATATTTTATAACATTCATAGACGATTACTCAAGTTATGGGTATCTATATCTTATTCATAAAAAATCTGAGTCTCTGGACATGTTCAAAGCCTATAAAACTGAAGTTGAGAATCAACTCAACAGAAGAATTAAAACCGTTAGATCTGATCGTGGTGGTGAGTACTACGACAGATATGATGGTTCAGGCGAATAACGTCCAGGACCATTTGCTAGATACCTAGAGGAACGCGGTATCGTCCCACAGTAAACCATGTCGGGTTCACCTAGCATGAATGGTGTAGCTGAAAGACGAAACACGACTTTTAAGGATATGATAAGAAGTATGAATGCTCATTCTTTTTTACCAGTCACTCTGGGGAGAAGCACTAAAGGCAGCAGCTTACATTTTGAACAGAGTGCCAAATAAAACAGTTGCTAAAACACCTTATGAACTTTAAACTGGTCGAAAGCTCAGTTTAAAACACTTAAATATTTGGGGATGTCCAGCTGAGACAAGGCCTTATAGGCCAAATAAAAAGAAATTAGACTCCAAAACAGTTAGAAGCTACTTTATTGGGTATTCTGAACGCTCGAGTGGCTATAAGTTCTATGATCCCACACTAAAGAATATTTTTGAGACGGGAACAACATTCTTTGAGGATGTTGAGTTTGGGGGAGAAATAAGGTCAGAGACATTACTTTTGAGGAGGAATTGGCTTCAGATCCAATTCATACAGTTAATTTTGACAATATTCAGGTTCCTATACCTGTTGTTGCTCAAGAAGTAAATCCGGAACCTCAAGATGACAATATTGAACAACTCCCTGTTCCAGAAGAACAAACTCAACCTTAAGAACCAGTGCCATTAAGAAGATCCACGAGAGAAAGGAGAAATACTATTTCGGATGATTATATTGTATTTCTCCTAGAACATAATGAAAGTAATGGAATGTTGGAAGATGATCCAATCAACTTCTCTCAGGCCATGAAAAGTTCTAACTCTCAACAGTGGATTGATGCCATGAATAAAGAGTATAAGTCTGTGCAAGACAATAAGGTTTGGGAACTTGTCTCGTTGCCAGAAGGTGCAAAACCAATTGGTTGTAAATGGATTTTTAAAACCAAGCGGGATACAAACGGTAATGTGGAGAGGTATAAGGCACGTCTTGTAGCTAAAGGCTTACTCAGAAGGAAGGCATTGATTATTGATTATATAAAGACTTTCTCTCCGGTTTCATCGAAAAACTCTTTCAGAACAATCATGGCACTTGCTGCTCATTATGATCTTGAGTTACATAAGATAGATGTTAAGACTGCATTTCTCAATGACGACATTAATGAGATGATTTATATGGTGCAACCATAAAACTGTGTCAGGAGATCCAAAGAATATGGTTTGTAAATTAAGGATATCCATCTATGGACTCAAGCAAGCTCCTCGTCAATGGTATTACAAGTTTTAATAAATAATTATCTCGTTCGGTTTTGAGAAAAACATTGTTGATGACTGTGTATATCACAAGTTCAGTGGGAGTAAGTATATTTTTCTGGTTCTGTATGTCGATGACATATTGCTTGCCACTAATGATATAGGCATGTTACACAAAATCAAGAGATTTCTATCAAAGAATTTTAAGATGAAAGATCTTGGGGACGCCTCTTTTATATTAGGAATCCAAATATATCGAGATCGCTCTCGGGGTATTCTTGGATTATCACAAAAGAGCTATATCAATAAAATACTTAAAATATTTGGCATGCAAGATTACAGACCAGGAAACATCCCTATGGCTAAAGGAGACAAGTTTAGTCTCAATCAGTGCCCTAAAGGCAACCTTGAAATTCAGGAAATACAAAAGATTCTTTATGCTTCGGCTGTAGGAAGTCTAATGTATGCTCAGGTATGTACGCATCCGGATATTGCGTACATTGTTAGGATGTTAGACAGATACTTAACCTTGGTATGGATCATTGGATAGCAGTCAAAAGGGTTATGAGGTATCTTCAGAAAACAAAAGATTATATGCTCACATACAGAAAATCAGATCAGCTGGAGGTCATTGGGTATTCTGATTCTGATTTTGCTGAATGCCAATATAGCAGGAAGTCTACATCAGACTACATTTATATGTTAGCAGGAGCTATATCATGGTAAAGTGTTAAACAAACACTTATAGCTTCCTCCACTATGACAGCAGAATTTGTAGCTTGCTATGAAGCATCCAATCAGAAAATATGACTGCGAAATTTTGTCACGGGACTGCGTATTCTGAAAAATATGAAAAGACCAATAAGGTTATATTGTGACAATAAATCTGCAGTAATGTATTCTAATAACAGGAGCTCAACTAAGTCAAAACATATTGACATTAAGTTCCTTGTTGTGAAAGAAATGGTACAGAGTGGACATATATCTATAGAGCACATTGGGACAAACTCTATGATAGCAGATTCTCTTACTAAGAGATTACCACCCAAGGTCTTTCATCAGCACACCGCTCATATGGGTGTGATAATATTAGAGGATATCATGATTTAGTGGGAGTTTGTAATTTTTGGTGCTTTGTGTTTGGTTGTATTGTCTGATCAGAATAAAGTCTTCAGTTAAGACACTCTGTTACATTATGTTTGATTTTGACCTCACTAAAATAGGACCAGTTAAAAATAGACATATACTGATCACATTACATGTAATTTTCATGTTGCACATCCATGTTTGATCTATATCGTTTGATTGTATTGGTATATGTGACTATTGATGGGTCGAGTCACGATAAATGTGACGAAGGCCGCTTTGATCCTATATTGATATAGTCAATGGACGAGATTGTTCGGAAATACCTTTTCAGTGATAGCAAATTTTAAGCTCATAAGGTTATATACACCATAAGGAATCATATGGTGCCCAAGTGGGAGATTGTTGGATTTAAATCTAATTAAATCTATTTGTGAGCATATATGATTAATCTGTGTGTATTGCTATCCTTCAGGATAACCCACTAAAATGATCAATTAATTTGGGTTAATGGATATTTAAATAAATCATAGGGTTATATGTGCAGATACCATGTTGTAATTATAATTTGATGAGGGACCAAATTACAAATATACAACACCTATATATATAGGGTTATGGTCCCTAATTTAGGGTTAGCCACTCTCATTCTCATATCCCCATCTAAAGAAAGAGAAACCCTAAGGTTAGAAGATCATCAAACCCTAATCAGGTTTTCCTCAATAGATTCAGGTATATGTTTCCGTACCTTTAGATTCTTGTTAATCTCTTTGAATTAATCATGACTTTAAGGTTTAGATCTCAAATCTTAGATCTAACAGAAAAAACATACTTCTAGTGGAAAAATCAAGAAATTCAGGTGTAGTAAACATATCTTCATCCAGAAGACTTACGCAATACTCCTTAGTGTTGTTGTCTGGGAATGTATACTCTCTGGGGATCTTATATACTAATGACGATTGAGTACCCAAATACAATTTTAACATTGTAGGTGTGCCACCATCCTTAATGATTTGACATTTCTGCAATTCACCAAAAATATGTTGTATAATCTATCAAATCATTAAGAATTATATAATATGAATTTTAAATAGATTTAAGAAGTAAATTTACCAATCGATCCATAACCCGACACATGTTCCTCGAGCCATCTGTATAGGTTCCTTGACCATGCAAACTTGACGCCCGATTCTGCACATTACGTCTTGCCTCCTCCTGCATGTCATTATTATATTAAGATTTGTAATCAAACAAGACAATAAATTACCTACTAAACATTTGATTTTAGTTTAAACTATAACCTTCTTGTCCTCTGAATCATAATAAGCACAAAAATTAGCCCACGAGTCTCTATCAATCCAAGAAAACACCGTAGTAGTCTAGAGAGCCTCCCTCTCTGCTTCGGGAGTATTTTTCCACACCTCAAAACACTCTTGTTTTACCTAACACCTATTATATCGGACCCTCTCCTGCAACTAAGACTTCATTCCTCGATAAACAATATGATGGGAGAGAGGCTGCTTAGGATCCAGAGGGAGAAACTCATAATCCTTCTGCATATTCAATAAATGAATCACATGGTTAAAATATTATGTACCAAATGATAATAAATAAATCAGATAAATCAAAATATAAATATATTTATACCTGACATCTTATAAAAAAATTGCCAAATGACCTATTATGTTCATCGCCCTATTATAAATGGAGAGGATATTTGCAGTACACACGGCTCTCCCCTCCCCCCCCCATACTTTCCCCATTTCTCAGCATAGTCACCAATAGGGTTGCCCCTATTATTGAGGTGCAGAGGTCATGCCTTCTCTCCCTTTTCAGCATCGGGCTTCAGCTTATGGGCAAGTATTAAGGCCTCGAGTGCGAACAGAGGATCATGACTGCACTGTATGTGATGAGACAGATAAGATATTAGATAATATAAAGAATAATGAATAATATAAATTAAAATGATATATATACAAACTACTACCTCCATCGCCCTGTCGCTCCGCACGTCTAAGAACACGATTAGGACGAAGATTAAAAGAGTATTTTGGAACACGTGCCGGTGCAGATGTAGATGCAACTAGACAATAAAAATAATTTATGTAAGTACAAACTGCATGATCTGAGCTTGCAGCTTAAGAAATTACCAAAAACAAACACTAATAGAATTGATTAGAAGATGACGAAACCAACTACATTAATATCACACTTAGGCAATACCACCAAGTTAATACCATATCTAGGCAAATAAATGTTATCTGCTGTGTATCTGTAGCAGATACACACATGTAGTTGCTGTGTATCTGTAGCAGATATACACATGTAGTTGCTGTGTATCTACAGCAGATACAAATGTGTATCTGCTGTAGATACACAGCAGTATGTGTATCTGCTGTGTATCTGTAGCAGATACACAGCAGTGTATTATCTGCTGTGTATCAGCAGCATATACACACATGTAGCTGCTGTGTATCTGCAGCAGATACATGTGTGTAGCTGCTGCAGATACACAGCAGTGTGTGTATCTGCTGTGTATCTGCAGCAGATACACAGCAATATGTGTTATCTGCTATGTATCTGCGACAGACACACAGCAAATAAATGTTATCTGCTGTGTATCTCCCCACCGTTAATCTTTTAATGTTTATCTTTTAAGCTCTCATCCTCCTTCCACCTCTTCCACTTCATCTTTGCCCAGGTCAGTAATATGATTCTGACATGAATAAAATCTGAATTTCCAATCTCATAGGATATACCAGAATGTGCTTTCTCATCCTTCATCTTCGGTCATCATGCACTGGCACTAGGTTTTTTAGTAGGAAATTGCAAGTGTTGGTATTTGTTCATCTTGAAATTGTAGATTAAGAAAAACAAGACCATGCTATTATTCTTTTACAACTGATTGCTAGGTAAATCATTGATATGCATTATTGATTTAAGTGTTATTTATTTTGGTCATTGAAGTGTAAATGTGTTTCTTTGATTTATAATAGAGCTTTGGTGGGGTGCATATCATTTTTTTGCTGTCATGTGTATATGTTAACAGCTGCTGTGTATCTGCAGCAGATACATGTGTGTGTAAGAAAAAATGGAACAGCATTTCATATAGCAAAAGTAAACTCATCATTCATAACTGAACCAAGCAATATCAATATGACTAGCAAATTGAAGCAACAAGCTATTTGCATGCATGAGATATATATACTCAAATAGAAACTTTAATGTATAGATTTATGTGGCTAGAGACAATGCTACATATAATTAACAACATATGGCCCAAACTTAGCCTAACTAATCTTCCTATCTAATAATAGGTCATACTAAAACTAGGGTTCACCTCTTGTCCTTCTCCAAATGAACAATATGGCAAAGGAGCGAGAGTTGGTGATGAAGGTGACACTGAACCACCCACCATCTCCTCACTCTGAAAATTAACAACATCATTGCTATAATAAGTAGTAGGAAAAATAAGGTTAGACCCTTCATTAAGGTTCATACTGATTTCAGCCTGATGAAGCCAAATCTGAGTCTTGAGGGACTTAACATAGTTAATGGCTTCCTCTAGCATTGAGACAGTGTCCATCTTGCTCCCTCCAGGGACCAAGCTCTTCAAGATTCGGAACCGGTCGCTTATTCGATGGCGCCTTTGCCTCGCTGCAACGCTCTGAGGATCGGTGTATATCTGCTGTGTATCTGTAGCAGATACACATGTAGCTGCTATGTATCTGCAACAGATACATGTGTGTACCTGCTGCAGATACACAGCAGCGTGTGTATCTACAACAGATACACAGCAATGTGTGTTATTTGCTGCGTATCTGCAGCAGATACACAGCAAATAAATTCCAGCATTTCAACTGCAGGAACTGGGGTCAATTTACAAATTTCTATTTAACATTTGTTCTGCTGCATCCAGAAAACGTCTCGTGTGCATGACTGTGTGCATGTGCTACTGCGTACATGTAAATTGTAAGGACCGTGAAATTTATTTTCTAGTTAAAATAATGTTCTGGTATTTTAGAATATTTAATTATTATTTTTAAAAAAGTATTTGTATTTTTCTCAATTTTCTATAATTTTCTACGATTTAAAAACCAAAATTATATTTTTTAAATGGTTTTAATATTTATAAATTTATTTCGTGCAGTAAAATTTTCTAGAATTAATTTGTTATATTATCAGTACTATTACGTATTATTTTAAATAATATATGGTATTATTAATATTATTACAAATTATTTCATATAATACATGGTATTATCAATTACGTGTTTTTGGTATAATTTGTTAAATTATTCTACTATTACATGTTTTCTATCGTATTAGTATAACTTGTACGTTTTACTGTGTATATAATTATCCCATAATTATTTGATTTTAAATTTAAGTAAAAATATTTTTATTATTAATTATTTTTGTTTAATTATACAATATGGGTATATTTTGACTGTTTCGTATCAACTGTTATATTAGCTCAATATGTACGTTTTTATTAGTAGATAATTATTATGTAATTAGTTTAATTTTTAAATATCCGTAACTATTTTATTTTAATTATTTTTGTTATTTAAATACCTAACCTTAAACCCTAACCCTAATTACAATTATATATATATATATATATATATATATATATATATATATATATATATATATATATATATATATATATATATACACTTCTCTCCTCTCTCCTGTTCACGAGAAAACCGCCGCCTCCCCCCATGTTCTCCTCTCTCTCTCCATCTCCGCGTTGACCTCGCCCCCGTCGCAAGCGAACCCGAGCACGCCGCCTCAACCCTCCGCCGCCTTCACGCTCTCAGCCTCCCCTCACCTCCTCCGTCAACCCCCAGCCGTCAGCGGCCACCCCCAGCCGCAGAAACTGCCTCGCCATCCCAGTCTTCGACCGCCGCTCCTCTCTCTCCTCTCCTCTTCCCCGACGACGAAACCTCGACGGAGCTCACCCGCCGCCTCGAGCACCGCCAGCCCTAGGCCGCTGCTTCGACGACTGCGACCACCCTCAGATCCGATGCCGAGCTCCAGCACCTCCACGTCGCCGACCACCTCCTGCAACCGTCCGAGCCGCCTCCGGCCACCACAGCAGCCACACCCGCGCCGGCCATCTCCACCCTAGTTCCCTCTCACCTCATCGAGCGCCCCGAGCTCCTCCAGCAGCGCCGCCATCCCGAGCTCCAGCCCATGAACCCCGCAGCCGTCGCCGCCTTCCCTCGTTCGCCGCCCCGCCGACGATCGCGTTGCCTCGAGCACCCAACATCGCCTTTGGATCCGTAGTCGATTCGTTCGACGAACCCCGAGGCAAGATCCCGCTTCTCTTGATCTATATTTCCATTATTTATATCTGTTAATAATTGATTGCATAGAATAGACTGCGATATGTTATAACCTGCGTGGGATTGTTTGCTAAAGAATATTAATTATACCATGGTAATATGATAAATGACATTTTCAGAAAAATTATAATGAATTAAAAGAATTTAGTTCGGCAAAAGAATCTTTTTCAGATAATTATAATAATTTAAAAGAATTTATTTTAGAAAATGAATTAGTTCGGATTAATTGTTAAGCAAAATTATTTAAAATGAATTAATTTAGAAAAAGATTATTTTCTGAATTATGTAGATGTTGTTTATGATTTATATTTCTTATTTTGATTATCGGATATGCTATGACATTATTACACGTGATTGGTTGCATGGATTGTTCCATTTTGTGATTGAGAATTATTAGGAGTTTATGACTATAGTAACTTGTATGACACAGTTAGGATCTAGAATTACGAGAATTAGGATGAGTAGTCTTGGTCTATGTGAGCGGTTGTGATTGTTGATATATATTCCGGGCTCGCGCTGGTGAAGTTTGTGTAGTCACTGGGGTGGGTCCGAGGAGTTGTGATATGTGATTGTTGATGTATATTCCAGGCTCGCGCCGGTGAAGTTTTGTGTAGTCACCGGGATGGGTCTGAGGAGTTGAGATATTTGTGTATTCCGGGCTCGCGCCGGTGAAGTTTGTGTAGTCACCGGGATAGGTCTGAGGTATCGTGATATGTGATTGTTGATTATTTCCAGACTTGCACCAACGATATTCCTGTGTAGCGTTGGGGTGGGTCTGAGGTGATATGATATTGTGATTGTTGATTATTTCCAGGCTCGCACCAGCGATATTCCTGTGTAGCGCTGAAGTGGGTCTGAGGGGGCAGTGAATCGTTATGTGTGGATGATTTGTGAACAACCGGTTATTCGTGAATATGAGTTTTAACTATATGTGAGAGGTAGACCAGTGACTTGATATAGGATGATTAGCTACATGACTTTGTTGTTTGTATGTTTATGGGTTCTCGTGAGATGTGAACCTGTTGTATTTCTTTCCATACCCAGATTAGGGTTAATATTTAATTATCTACAATTTGAGACATATGGTATATACATGAGGGTTTCCTTGTTTGGATTATTTCGCTCGACGTACGTCTCGAGTTGTAAATTTTTAAGTATTAATTCTATCTAGGGGTATGTCTTTGTTACGCGGATGATTATGGATTCTTAT
>BQKN01038130.1:0-11859 GCA_022839385.1 Asparagus kiusianus
AACAGATCTCGAAAAAGAGAACATCAATGAAAACAGCAACTTTTACCGGAAACAATGAACATTTACAGTTTTGGTACCCATACTATGTTGGGTCCATTAAATTAGCCTTTAGGAAACCAAACTCATGAAGAGTTTGATTTGCCTAAATAGTTAGTTGATAAACAAATATTTTTAATAAAATCAGAAATATAAAAATTCTTATGTAAAGAAGTTAATTCTTTTGGAACCCAAATAGAAAAGAATTTTGATTTCTTTTTACACAAAATTTCATTTCTATATTCATACATATCACAAGAAGGTTTTACAAAAATTGTTTTCTTCGATTTATTTTTATTAAATTGAAAACCTAATCCTTTGGTCTTTTGTGATTCTTTTTGAAAAGAAAGTATATTATTAAGATTTTCTTTACCTTTATTGAATTTGCTAACATTCAAACATATATCCTCATATTTTGAATTAAAAGAAGAAATATCTTTATCTAAACTATTAATGCGAATTTTTAAATCATTATATTCTGATTTTAAATAAACATTCTCATTAGATAAACATTCATTTTCCTTAAGCAAAGAATAATTTTCTTCTTTCAATTCAATTACTTGAGAATTAGAAAAAGTAGAAGAATTAAAATCAGAAATTTCTTCAAGTAATCTTTTATTTTCAACTTTAAGAAAATTATGTGAAGTCTTTAATCTCACAAAAGTTTCATATAATTCATTGAAAACATCTAAAAGTTCTTCATTGTCACTTACTTCATCTTGTGCCATAAAACACATGTGAACATTTTTATTTTCTTTAATTTCTTCATCTGAAGATGACTCATCACTATCATCCTAAGTGACTGCTATTACTTTCATTTTCTTGTTATTTTGAATGTTGTTGAAGTTGTTAAAGTAACTTGATTTTTGCTTATTCTTTAACATTGGACAATCTTTCTTCATATGACCTGGTTTATTGCTGTGACGCCCCTGGGTTCACACAAGGCTGCAGTCCGGGGTGAAACCAGGAATGTTAAACCTGCCATGTACCACACCGTGCAATAACATGTTTCACCATCATAATTTCTATCTCTCTAGTGGAATCAACAACAGGTGTAGTACAAAGAAAGTAAAAGATTTTACAACAAATGCTTGATGAAATAATAGGACTCAAATTAATACATCTCATCAATCAAATAAGCTGAAATACATAGTCAAATTCTGAAATAGATAATAAAGATCTGGAGACCTCAACATGTCTCAAAGTACATAATGTCTGATACAGGAAATAAGGCACACAACCTTTATAACTCTAGAACATAAACCTCTCAAGTCTAAAATGTCTCAAGTGGAGTACAAAATAAAATACATCTAAAAAGAGGATAATAGATACTAGTAAGGGTCGTCCTCAACCTGCGACTCTCCGGGCTCCTAGCTCGTTACCTGAAAGGGGGAGGGATAACGAGCGTCAAAGCGCTAGCGAGCAACATCACAACCAACCCCAAGGGATAGGGCTCGTTGTATATGAAAATACAGTTAATACATAATAATATAAATCATTTACACAAACATTAATGGGTTTTAGTACTTAGGGAAATACAACACGAGCATAGGTACGTCGAGCGAAATAATCCAAACAAGGAAACCCTCATGTATATACCTTGTATCTCAAATTGTAGATCCCTAAATACAAAACCCGAAGTTGGTCACAAGAACAATAAAGAAAAGAATACATACCCATCTCTACCTATAAAATGGAAATAAAACGAAGCTACAATAGGTGTCATGTTCAACCTAGGTAGCCATCATGCCCCAGCCAAAAACAATATGTCGTGTACCCAACTTGGTTAAATGGCATGCTCAAGGTTTAGCAAAAGTCTAAAACATGATTGAAATGGATTATAGTCCAACACGAGGACTCTAATGGATTATAGTCCAACACAAGGACTTTAATGGAGTATAGCCCAACACGGGGACTTAAAATGGATTATAGTCCAACACGAGGACTGTGTTTATGAATTATGGAATACTAGTAGTAAAGGTATACATGTTCTACTCTCGTACATGCCTCACTGTACAAATCTAAGCTTGTGCCAGAAAAATCATCTCATATGAGTAGATAAAATCATAAATACTATAATTTAATACCCTATTACCAAGGCAACATTCTTATGTTCAACAAAAGCTCAACAGAACCCTCGATCATATATGAACACTGTATGAAAGTATAAGCACAGTAGGTGATCAAGCAGAAATACAAACAAAATAGGAAAAACTCCGATGGGTCGACTCATGATCAGCTATGAGTCGACTCGGCAGACACTTATGAATAAAAGGAATTAACTCCGTGAGTCGACTTATGACAGTCATGGGTCGACTCAACCTAATGAGTCGACTCATGATGAGTAATGAGTCGACTCACAGGCTGCGAACTGGATATTTCACAACTGCAGCTCAACTATCTCGTTCCATACTCCCTCTATACTGATCTTCACCTCCATAACTATCAATTCTAGACTATGAGGTAGAGATAAATTCATATATAGCATGAGCAATGAACATTAGCATGTTAGACCTAACTTTTAACTCCTAAACATGAGTGAAAACATTGAATCAAAATAAAAACTCATATTTGTTATTCTCAAATAAATTTCCAGATCTGGGTTTTCATCAAAAACTCGTTAGTGGGGATTTTAAATATGAAACGCATGATTTCTAACATTCACCCTAATAAGAACATTGATTTATACTTGAAAATAAATCTTAGGCTCAATAAAACTCATGAAAAACATTTGTAAACTGTTAAAAACATGGGAGAAGGATTGGGCGAGATGTTACTCGCCTCAGAAGTGATGATGAACAATCCCCTTCGCTGCAATCCATAAAAAGCCGCTGAAAATCCCCAAAAATCGCCCAAGAATACCCAAAAACGAGCTAGGGTTTAGAGGGGGAGAGCAGGCTAGGGTTTCTCTAGGGTTTGCTGATGAAAAAGAGTGTTTTCAGGTAGAGGGAAATATAAATGAGTAGATAAAACCCGACCCAAAACCCAACATACCCGAACTGAGAAAAGCCAAAAATCCACGATGAGTCGACTCATGGTATATTATGGGTCGACTCATGGGTCATAGGTCGACTCATAATTCATGAGTCGACTCAGCAGAAACCAAATGGCAACAGGACTCGATTTCGTGAGTCGTCTCATGACATATCATGGGTCGACTCATAGACCAAAAACTACATTCTTCGATTTATGTTGCACACGATCTGAAATTTTGCACACTCAACCTCATTACTGATGAACATATACATACACAAAAATCTACGGGGTCTTACAATTGCACTTAAAACAAAGAGGGTTATTTGAAATTGAACTTTTAGATTTAAAATTAGCTCGTTTTATAAATTTTTGAAATTTTCGTGCAAACATGCTCATTTCATCATCATCATCATCTGAATCTTCATTATCGGAAGTAGTATTGAATGCAAGTACTTTCTTATTCTTTATTTCTTCATCATTCTTTCTATCTTCAATTTGAACTTCATACGCCATAAGATTTCCGATAAGATTTTCAACCGTAAGAGTTGACAAATCATTATTGTGGTAACTTTCTTTTCCTATTGTGGAGTAAGTGATCGAAGTATTTTTCTTATCATCTCCACTTGTGAATATGTTTTTCCAAGACCAATGAGAGAATTTGTGATGTCGGTGAATCTTGTGAACATTTCTCCAATAGTCTCGTTTTCCTTCATCTTGAACAATTCAAATCTGTGTACAAGAATAGAAATTTTAGATTCTTTAACTTTATTTGTATCTTTATGAGTTACCTCAAGTGTATGCCAAATATCGTATGCAGATGTAGCCATAGACACCCTATTGAACTCATTCTTATCAAGTGCACAAAATAATGCATTCATTGCTTTTGAATCCAAATTTGTATTATTTCTTTGTGAAGTAGTCCATTCTGAAAATGGAGTTGTTGGCTTCTCATATTTTGTTTCCACAACGTTTCAAAGTTCGTAGCCAATAGATTGAAGGTAAATCTTCATACGGCACTTCCAATAGTTGTAGTTCAATCCATCGAACATTGGTGGATGATTTGTAGAGTGACCTTCTTTGAATTGTGATGTATTTATAGATGCCATCTTTCACCTTGCTTTAATACCAAATGTAGGATCTGAAATAGATACACTAGAACACTAGAGGGGGGTGAATAGTGTTCTTTTAAAATTTATGCAAAGTAGATTATAAATTACAAAGAAAAATAGCAATCTCAGAAATTCACAAACACAAACACATAGTTTTATACTGGTTCCACCAATCCGGTGTACATCTAGTCCCCAAGCAAATCCCGCTTGAGAGTTTCCACTATGATTTTGAATAAACTTACAAAATCAAAAGCAAACCTGACCAATTTGTAAGTTCCTGTAAATTACAACACCAATTGACAAACACCTTGCCAATTTGCACACCAATCTTTAAACCAAGAGATTAACACTTCTCACAAACCGAGAAAAACTTCTTTGAAGCAACAACTCAATTCCTATAAGCCTTGATTTGTAGTGTTGTGTAGTAATGGCTTAGGAATGATTCTAACTTCTGTAAATTTCCTAAATAATAAGTATTTGAATGATGATCAAAGGTAATTTTAGAAACTTTTTTTTCTCAAAATTTGAATGTTTTTACACATGAAAAATACACAAAGATCAAAGCTTATGGGTATGTAAGTATGTACATTTTCTTCTGAACAAATAACCTATTTGTAGCCCTTGAAAAGACAATTATTTGAACTTAAAAAAACATTTAAAAATGGCTATAAACAGTCATTAATTCAAACTTTAAAATTGTAAAAACTGTATCTGTAGTCAACTACAAGACAGAATAGTCGACTACACTGAGTTTAAACAGACTCTGTGAAGTCAGAAAATTTCTCAGTAGTCGACTATAAAGGTCATTATTCGACTTTACTGTAATCATACAGAAACTTGAAAAATGTATTTTTCCTTCAGTAGTCGACTATAAAGTTAATTAGTCGACTATACTGTAAACTAACAGAAACTTATATTTCTGTCATAAGCTTGAATAGTCAACTATTATTCAAATTAGTCGACTATACTATAAACTGACAGAAACTTATATTTAGGTCACATACATGAGTAGTCGACTACTATTTTAATTAGTCGACTACTAAGAGTTAAAAAATGATATGAATTAAATGTTTTGACACTCAATTATTAACTATAACTCTAATGGTTAAGATAATGGATTTCTATAGTTAACCAACACACTAAGTCTGTGTCAGTGTGTTCTAATTTCTATGTGTGTGTGTGTGAGTGATCAAGGCTTGTACAATATTTCTAAGTAAAGAAAAAATGTAAAAACAATTACATTGACGTGTATGTTCTTCATCTTCTTTACTTCAAAATGCCTTGAACTCATCTTGCACTTGTCCATATATGATATTTAAATCTGCATATAAATGTTAGTGCATATGTATAACACACATATTGATTCTTTAATATGAATAAATTGTTATCATTAAAATTATATCATGGGGACATGATATACAATAGATTTTGGCCATTTGTTCAGCATTGATCATGAACGCCTCACGAGATTATCTTGTGTTGTATACCGTATTGTCGGAGACAATCAAGGAGTTGGCGTTTGACGTTTCATCCTCCAAGGAGTATCCTCTATCTAGTCTAGGTCATCTAGTTCCTGACCGTAATCAAGCGATGCGCTGAGTTGCCTCCGAAAAAGAGTCAGGGTTGTAACTCCTTGTCGACTTTCCTTTATCGGCCACATTGATAGTAACTTCTGGAAGCTCATCATCATGATCGACAAATTTCTTCTTGTAGAAGCGTCGTGATTTAGATTTGGACACTTCGATGGAGATTCTCTTGAATACCGAGACCCTCAGTGAAGCGGTCTTAGGGTAGCTACACTCTGAAAATACTGTCCTGATTAACCTCTCATAATGACAATGAGAGTCCGATTCTAGGATACTTCTCTTTCGAGATTTCTTCGTACCCCTAGCCTGATAATACAACTCATCGGCTTTGTGGCCGGAACAACCTATCAGCTGTTGATTTGATTCCACAGGTATGACGTGGTCATGTAACGAACATGTCTCTTTCTGGGTATGTAACGCCTTGTTGGCGTTCTTAGGAGTCACACGATTAGATCCACCCCCTTGCGAGTATGGAATCTCAATGGGCTCCTGAACTTTGACACATAACCCTAAGCAGTCGGTTATTAGAATTTTTCCTTCATGGGATGGCTTTGACTTGAAGAGAGTGCGTGTGCGACCCCCAGCTTGAATAGTCACTCTGGATTCATATGCCGGACCTAAGTGTTTTTGATTGGAATTCTGCCTCGATCCTCGTGCAAAGGACTAAGGTGATCTGTGACCTTCATTTTGAATCGGGACAAGTCTACGTTGTTGTGGGGCATCACTGGAGGTGTGGAATTCATCGAGATAGGAACGGGCTATCGAAGACGCGAAAAACTCCACGGGAGGTGAATCATGTGTGAGGCGGGCTGAGCTAGCTCGGCTTTGGCATGGGCCGCCATTTGGGCCGAGCCACTCTTTGATGGCTAGGCTTTGGCTAAGCCAGCAGGAGGTGGCTCGGCCTTGGCCAAGCCAGTATGGGATGTCTCGTGTTTTTTGATAGTTTTGGGCGTTGTTCGAGTTGTTTTCGACGCTGTTTTGGACTTCGGCCACTATTCTTAGCATGGTTTTGGTCGTTTCTTGGCCACCTTGTCCTCCTTCGTGTCTTGCACCTTTCGGGCTAAGGCATACATGCGACGCTTTTGGATGTTCTCCTCGAGAGTTGAACGAGTATTTTTGATACGAACCCATTCGTTGGCCAATGGCTTGGAGGAGGGGCCATTTGCTTGCGGTTGAGGTGCTTGGTGCTCCCTGAACTTCAGATCTGTGTGATAACAAGTCCCGTCAACTAGCTCTAAGGCCTTGGCAAGCTGGCGTATGAGGCGTTGGCATTGCCTCTGATGAGCCCTCTTTATCAGAATTAGCGTGCCTTCGTTAAACAACTCCTGGACTGAATAGGACTTGTGATCTTAAATCTCAACTTCATTGGATGCCGGAGGAGCGTTACGAGAGGATACCTCATCAATAATTAGGCGAGAGTCACCCCGAGCCTTCTTTGACGCCCATATCTTCCTGTTCTTACAGGACGAGGAAGATCTTGATAAGGATGAGGAGAGGTATTTCTCAAACTTGGTCTGGTCGAACTCGTACTCGACCTCTTCTTCAACCGGGATCTTGATCCGTGGTTGCGGCATGATAGCCTTGATAGAAACACTGTTGTCTTCTACTGTGGTCGCCAACGTGTTGGCATCAAAAATTGATTTCTTTATTATCATTGACACTATTACAATCGTTTATCGATTAAAAATTCAAAAAAAGAGAAAAGTCAATCTTTTTATAAGATCTTCTTACACAATAAAAAAAATATAATCTCTTTAAAATACACGCAACGGACGTTTATCACCTGCTACTTCGCGTGGAATCTTTACCTATGCCCGGGACATGTTAGTCCATGGACCATCATGGATCAAATCCGGTTGACAAAAAAGTGAATTAATCCTCTTGCTTCACAAAGGAAACAATCTTAGAAGTGATAATCTTGACCAAGCGAGATTACGATTCTTCTCGAGATCAAAACAAAGTTTGATCCAGAGGAGAGGGGGAACGAGCCTCAGATCCTTTGAATAGCTTTATCTTTATGCTGAAGTTCACCAAGATATGCTAGCCCTCCTCTGAAATTCATGCTCCACTCTTCAATTTGATAGCACATCGCCTTTAGATTTCTGATCTCCTGCGTATAGCGCCCTAGGCTTGTATTTATAGACTCCGGTTGTAGCGTTTTTAGATATGAACTGGTGATTTGACCTTATCCTCTATTAACAACCACTTAACCATGTTTAGGGATAGCCTCAAAATAGTTGGGAGGCTCTAAAACGAATAAATCGTGAGAAAACCCATTGAAAAAACGTGTTTTGGGCCTTTCCGGGTGCGAGCCACCTCACGGTGGCTCAGATCTATGTGAGCCACGCCACCTGGCTTTGGCCTAGTTGTTTCGATGCGACTCGACCACCAGGGGCTATTCCGGTCTTTTAGGTTTTGACTTGTTTCGTCATTATACGCATTTTGTCATTTTGCTGACTTGTACGTGGTAGACCCTAGAGGGGAGGGGGTGATTAGGGTCTTATACTAAACTAATCTGATTTTATGCCAATTAAAACTAATTCAAATATTATTATTGCAAGATAGATATGCAAAATGATATGAGCAAGAATATGCAATATGAACAAAGAAAAATATCCTAGCAATGAGATATACTATGAGATATATGCGAGGATATATAAATAGCACAAGGGTAAACAATCTAAACTAGATAGTGGGTAATATAAGCATCAAGCAATATACAAAGGCGATATAAGATATGAACATAAAAATAATACGCCAATGCAATCACAAACAAACGATATATTCATGGAGTTTGGTCCTACGACCTACGTCTCTGCTCCTCACCTCGAGGAGATTTTCACTATCACAACCGGATTTTCTACGCTCACCCGAATAACGTTTACACCTCACACTCGGTTTTCTAGTTCACCGAAAACTTTACAATCTCACACTCTTGGAATCACACTTTACACTCTCTCAAGTGTTAGTCTCTAGTCCGTGTCTCCCTCAAGTGTTAGGAATTACAACCTCTCTCTGGGTATTGTTACCTACCCCACTCCTCTTGGGACGACTCTGTCTCTCACCACACACTTCTCTCGATGTACAAGTGTATTTTAAGGTGATCTACATAATTAGGCACGAATACAACTTTGGTTGTTCTCTACAATGGATAAGAACTCAATTAAGCTCACTCTCAATTGATACAACTCCTCACAACCTAATTATATAATGTATGCAAATACAATAAGCTTAATGGTTATGTGTGTAAGTAATGAGAAAATCAATTATAAACTTAATGTAAAACCCTAACTTGATGAAAATGATAAACAACAAATAATTAATACAAATTTAGTATTGAGTTTAGAAATTATTCTCTGAAAAATAAGATGGAGTGATGGATTAAAATGGAGCTCAAACAATGTAGATGATCTCCTCCACTTGTGAAAGTTTCTTCACAAACCAAACAAACTTTAAACCAAACTTAAACACACTTAAAAACTCTTAAACTTCTTTTAAAACTTTTCTCTTAGATGTTTAGAACTGAGGATATGTGAGGGTATTTATATGAACCCCAAAGCCAAGAGAAAACAAGGCAAAAAGACCAAAAACCCAAAAACAGTACAGTCTGGAAATATAGCCATTACAATGTTATGAGTCGACTCAATATTGTTCATGAGTCGACTCATAAGTAGCCGTTACAGGATAAAAACCAACTTATGGGTCTACTTGTAAAAATCATGAGTCGACTCATAAACCATGGGTCGACTCATAAGATCATGAGTCGACTCATCAGAAACAAAACTCATTTTCCAGCACAGTTTGTGAGTTGATTTATGATAGGTATGAGTCGACTCAACCTGATGGGTCGACTCATAATGTTGTGAGTCGACTCATCAGAAACAAATTGTAAACTACGCAGCAGTTTGTGAGTCGACTCAATACTGTTCATGAGTCGACTCATAAACATGTACACAGAAAATTTTAACTTTGAACCTTGCTAAAAAATATCAAATAAATTCTAAAAAATGTAAAGCTTTAGGAAATGATTGTAGACATGATAAAAACATGCTACAAAAACTAGTTTTCAAAAAGCATCCCCCAAATGTGAAATCTCATCATTTTGCAAAATAGTCCATAACATGTAAATGAAAAACACTTGTTTTTGACATTGGACATAAACCATGTTTGAAACTCTATAAACTGATTTTATAGACTTAAAGGAAGATATAAACTATTATTATGAAATCTATAAACAATGAACATAATATTTTCACAAATACAATATAATATGAAACATATGAGTATGTATATGAATATATTTTTGTTTCATATCTATGAAATTAAACCAAACCAACTTATCCACATAAAAAAAACATGTATGAATATAAATATTTATTTATATGCTTGTAGAAACTTTGTTTGTTGATAAACCAAAAATGTGTGTATATATATATATATAAGAAACCAAAACGTATATGTGTGTAAGTGAGTGAGCTTAAAGTATCAACACAAATAATATAAACCTAAACTAAATATACCCAAGCTATGATCTTGATCTTCAATAAGCTCATCTTGGTAAACTTGTGGATGAAGCTTGAACTTAAATCTTCAACTTGAATTGCATTGCTTTACTCCACTATTTCCGGCAACCTCCATTTGATATGATCATTATGGCCAATTCCATCCAACCTCCAACATGTTGTTTGTCTACAATAAATAGAAAACCATAAACACTAGACAAATAACATTAGTCGTAAAATGTTTGTTAAACATCATCAAAACAAGAAGGCCAATAGTACGCTTCACAGATTCGCTTCATGTGTTTTGTTAACTTGGAGGCAGCCGACGAGTGCGCAGTCCACTTAGAGCTGGCTGATGAGTGCGTGACCCACTTGGAGGTGGCCGCTGAGCGCGCGGGTTACTTGGAGCTGGCTGATAAATGCGTGGGCCACTTGGCGGTGGCAGATGATGTCACGCCCCGCTTCCCAAAATACCTGGGAATCGGAACGTGAACAAGCCCGCGACGTATTAGATTAAGAAGAACTATACACTATCATTTTTTTCTCTTTTCTTCTCAATCCAATATGCTAAGCGTCTGAAAACAAATACAACGCGAAGTCACAGGTCCCCGATCATAATCAGCAAGAATATAATAGACAAACTCAGAATAAAAGAATACATATCATCACAAATGAATATCATCCAAGACATAATGATACGTGTCCAACATACCCTTATACAAGCTATCTGAATGAAATACTGGAGAATATAAAATACAATGATCAGGCAGAAAAGAAATGCTACAAAAGTAAACTAGGATCATCGAACAACTAGAGGGAATAACTACGCTTTGGCTTCTTCAGCTCGGTCTTCTAAGTACTCCGCTGAGAATCCTCTGGCTCCTAGCGATCTCCCAGCTAAACCAGTTCTTCCTCTAAGTCTGACGTACACCAGAGAAAACAGGTGTACGTCAGCGTGTATGACACACGGCAAGACCCGACCCCACAAAGAAAATAGAATGAACGAAAATCCAAGCAGAAAACGATACGATAACAGAAACAACAAAAGAACGTACAACTGAAATCTGACAAAATCAACATACGAAATCACTACTAAAACATGGTAAACATAAAGCATCCAAAATCGATCAGGTAACGAGATCATATAGCTAGCGATCAGTCTAATCATCCATGTAACATGGTCATACAATAGATGGAATTAATACTTAAAAATTAATAACTCAAGACGTAGTACATCGAGCGAAATAATCCAAACAAGGAAACCCTCATGTATATACCATATGTCTCGATTTGTAAATAATTAAATATTAATCCCGATCTATGTATGAAAAGAAACACAACTGGACTACAATTCATAAGAAATCATACCTAGTCAAGAAACGAGGTCATGTAACTAGTCATCCTATAACAGGTCACTGGTTCACATCTCACACAGAGTCAAAGTTAACATTATCGGATATCTGGTTAACAACCACATCTCACTAGTACCTCAGACCAGCCCCAGTGCAAAACGATTCACTGGTGCGTGCCTGGAAATAATCAATAATCACAATATCACCGCTCCTCAGACCCACCCCAGTGCGAAATGATTCACTGGTGCGATCCTGGAAATAAACAATACACATCCGATCACTGCTCCTCAGACCCACC
>BQKN01038130.1:22721-41985 GCA_022839385.1 Asparagus kiusianus
GGGTGCTGTGCCCCCTCCCCTCTCCCTATGTCTGAATAGAGGTGGGAGAACGGACGCCTCGCACCCGAATTGGCCTGGACAGCTTGCCGCATGCCAGTAGCCCCATCTCCTGACTCTGATGGTTGAGGTGAGTCGCATTTATGAGCATGCAGGTTGATCTGACGCCTGTCTGTTCGCTTGAATTATGGGTGGTCGTCTGACGAGCTTGGAGCACTATGCTCTCTCCCTTCACATCGCGGGAAGTAGGGGAGACTTGTCCCCGAGAATCCGGCTCCCGACTCGCATGGGCAGATCTGGACCTCTGCAAGCGGATTCGGCTTATGCAGGCGAAATCCACTTTATCGACGAGTTCGTGCGATTTGGCGTGTGGGGGCCAATGTGGGGCTCGTGTGTCAGTGAGCCCGGTTTGTGGCTACAATCCATTCTTCATCTAAGTGGGTGGTCCTGACTTGTGGGCGAATTTGTTCGTCAGTCCGTCGCGGTAATTTTTATCGTCTACAAGACCACCATTAAAGTTTTCAGACCTAAACCGGCTTACGTGTGGTCTGGAATACTTTGAACAAAGAAGTTCTGGGCGGACCAAGTGTATTTAGGATTTTTAGCAAACCCTCAGCTATCAACGGGTTTGATTTGCCTTTACCGATTACCGTTTGAATCGGGCTAGCCATACTATTCCCCTCAGTATGATGAGTTGTCGAGTAGTTTCTCTTAGGCTTGATGCTAAGATTTCTACTCTGACCCCTAGCCGCCTAGGGCGCGGGTTTAACCAAAGTCATCTTGTTGGTTTCAGGATTTCTGGCAAGTCGCCTGTTTTCGAAGGCGGGTGAGCCATTCAGGCGAAGTTAGGCTTTGAATGAGGAACTTTACCTGACTCGCAGATTTTATTCGGGCTTCCGTTGATGAGACCTATCCTTTGGGGGCGAAATTAGGTTCAATGTGAGTGAACCACGTGTCCACTGGTGGGGCCTCGTGCCCTCCCGGCTAAGGCGGCGTAGTTCCGTCATGTCGTTTTCATTACGACTTAGCAACCTGACGTCGGCTTCGTACGCCTCGTTTGGATCGTGGTCGTGGTTTTCGAATTTAACCGCTGGATATAACCGTCGACCCCGGTTCGGGTTTCGGGTCATGACCGGCCCGTTTCCCATTTCTACGGTTCCTTCGACATACCGGGGGCGATCTGGGCCGTCGAATTCAATCGTGGCCACGTTCCCTGTCCGCTGGGGTTTCGTCTTTCGAGGGTGATCGTGGCCACGTGGGAAGCTATGCCTTTTAAATAAGCTATTTTCTTCCCTCGAGAGCTGCCGTGTTCAAGAATCTCGAAAATTTTCTAAAAAGAGAGTTCCCACCTCATCCTTCAATGGCGCCACGATCCAAGAGGTGTATTGCGAAGGGAAAAGGCCCTGGACGCTTTTTCGACCGTCTCTCCGCCGGTGCGCCCATCCGCATGCCAGAGCCACGTTTAGGTAAGTCAAGGGGTCCTTCTGATGACCGTGCGTCGATTATAGACGTTGGGTTGGGGGGATGAGCATCACTTGTCTCCCCTGGTAGAACCTATCATCTTTCGGCATTTTTTTTGTAAAAAAAAATCACCCCTTTCCTTTTTCTTCTTGGGGGGGAGGATTTTTTTATATCCATTTGTAGATAGGAAATTTCCGCCTTTACAGGCGAAATTGGCCCTTGTTGGGTGAAGGCGAACCTATTTTCTTGTCTGGCGAGTTCGACTTTTATCCGATAAGGGCGAATGTAGTCCGCATGACCATGTCTCGTCTTCGTTAGGCGGATTTGTCCCCATGGCGGATTTCGCCTTAATTATTTGGTTCTTTCTTGTAGCGACTTTTTCTGATGAGGCTCTTCCGAAGGGTGTGGCCATTGGCCTTGTTGGGGGTATGGGCTCTACGGCACCTCCTCGATTCCCCTCTTTGGCTCCGGTACCCTCGTTCACCGCTGATAAGCCACATGGCCTGGTAAAGAGGGTTACGGACGGTCATCACTTGACATTACGTGAGTTGATGACCGATGCGATGCTGACAGATGACGCTAGGACGGAGCTGCCAAAGCCTCAGTTTTTATTCGGCGATGCTATGACTGATCCTTCTGTTTTGCTGCTCAAGGAGAGCAGGTGGTTCCGCATAGTGGAGGGGACTCCCTATTACCTTCCCAGCATGCCGAGAGGATTCTCGATCGTCGAGCTACGGTCTCTCACGGTCCCCTGAGCGATGAATCGGGATTTGACCCCCACTCAGGACGGGGTCACCTGTGGCATCTTTACAGGCTCCACGACTGGGTATGGAGTGGAGAGCTCTTGCAAACGCGTGACAAGTCTGCGCCCTGGCCTACCATCCAATGAGCCGCCTACAGGGGAGACGACGGCGGTAGCGGAGACTTTCCGCCACCGCTTCTTCCGAGCTAGTGGGAGATTTCCCCCAAAGGACTTCAGAGCCCCTGGGTGGGTATATTTTGCGCCTGGCAGTGACACTTGGTGGTCCAAGATCACCGACTACGTCCTGGCTGAGAATTCTGACCTCAAGAATTCGGAGCTTTATGTGGCCATTCAAGCCACTTGACATGGTCTGAGGATTAATGCTTCTCAGTTCCACAGCATCCTGGAACTGTACTGTGCGGAGAGCGGCACATTCTTCACTCCCAACGGTGAACTTAGCATAGCCCATCACGAGATGTATGACGTGTCGGGACTGCCTCTGGGAGACTTTCCCTATGAGGAGTACGTCCCAGGCCAAGATAAGATCGACCAGCTTTCAAACCATTCCCCCTTGGTGGTTGAAACTCTGTGGGGGTTGCTCTGCCATTACCACATCTGGCTCAGTACCTTAGGGGCGTCGGATCATAAGGGGAAGAAGAAGAGGACTCCAGGGATCAGTCATAAGAATTGGGCTGATTATCTGTTCCCGGAGAACGATGTCAAAGGGAAGCCTGCTATCCCGCTAGGCGAGTGTGACCAGTCTGAAGTGGAGGCGAGGACAGCTGAAGAGGGAAGCACCATGACTCTTGAGCACGACGAGGGTGGATTTAAGTCCGGCACGGTCTTTTACTCATTCCACCATCAGGCCAAGTCCCCCATATCCGGGAAGGCTCTGTTCGCGGGGTACCTTATGTTATGGCTGAAGAGATGTGTAATCCCCACTCACTCTTTTGAGGCTCTTCCTATGGAGGTCGTATACCCTGTAGTTTGCTTGGCCCACAGGAAGTCCTATTCTTTGGTGTCGGCGATGATAGCGTGTATCCACCGGGGACTCCGCACTCTGACAGCCCAATTCTGCCGTGTATCGATTCTCGATGAGGGGGAAGGAGAGGTCGTCAGGACCCCCAATCCTAGGGTGGGGTTGCCATACACCTATCTGATGGCATGGTTCGTATACCATTGCGAATGTTTGATGAGGGCCCCGGCGACTCTTCAAGGAGACCAATTCGTCCCGTTTGTTCAGTGCTTGGAGAGGTGCTCTTGGAAGTGTAAGGATATCCCCGATGCACGGAAGACGCTCTCTCATTTCGGGCATTATAACTTTCGTTGTTTCTTCCCTTACTTTAGTGGGGGAGGATATGGGGAATCTCTCAGGGATATGCCGACGGCGGATCATCACACAGTTCTCTCCTGCGGTGCTTTTCGCTGGTTGGTGATTATCCGGCCGGGGTATCATGTCCTACGAACGGGTTCTACGTGCTATCTCGAGCCGTATATCCCTTGCAGGTTTGCCCACCAGTTTAGGTATGACCAATTATACGTGGGCAACGTTAATCCCTACCTGCATTTTGAAGGAGGGCTGGTGGATGGAGCTCGGGGATGGTTCTGGACCCATGCCGGTGGTACTCACGCTCGTTTTGGACTACCTACGAGGGATCGTGATTTGCACCATACGCTCTTGTACTGCCGGTGGTATCGGGGTTCCAGCGCTAATCCCGATGGCTTCTGGTTCCAGAGCTCATGTCTGGCGGAGCACGAGCGTCGTCCAAGAGGAGCTACCCGCTCTTCGAGGCGGAGGGGCCATCAAACTGCTAAGGAATGGTTCTCGGAGGATCCTGTTGAGGACACTGAGGGTTTCGACGCGGGTGTGGATGAATCCGATGCGCCCGAGACGCGAGCTTCTTCTCCTAGTCTTTCATTGGATCCCCAAGGCGAGCGGAGGGAACCTGTCGAGTTAACCCGGGCGGGCGAGCGTCTGGAGCAAGCTTGGAGCACGATTGCTAGGCGGATGGGGATGTCCCTCTTATCTCTGAGCAGTTCGTTGCTCTCCAAACGGCAGCGGGAGGCGGCAGCCGAAGGCTCTAGAGCGGAAGCGGCCAAGAAGGCCCGTTGTGAGGGGACGACTGAGATTACTCCCCCTATCGCGCGTCGGAGGCGGTTCCGGTGGTCCCGAAGGACGCTCCTCCGCAACCTGATGTGAGGCCACCGGCGGGGGCTTCGACAACTCCTACGTCGGCACCAGGAGGTAACCTTTTAGTGTGGTATCCTAGTGTACGAAGTCAGGTCCGCACCCTCTGACTGTTTATATTGAATCTGTGCAGATGCAGTCGAGAGAGTGATCTCCATTCCTTCTGACGAAGAGGAGGGGAGTAGAGACAGAGGAGAACTCGAGGGTTTAGGTAAACGTAGGCTTTAGCGTTGTTGATCTTTCCATGCTAGGGTTTTTGTTAATGTTCCCCTTACACTTACAGCCGGCACCTCCCATACAGTTGCTGGCAAGGAAGATCCCCCCTCTTGGGCGGGTCATTCAGGTGAATCAGAGACGGATGATGACGCCTCAATCCACGAGGCGCTATCAAGCGAGGAGGAAGTGTCGGCTCATGCAGGCCAACAAGGGGGAACCTCTACTCTCGAGGGAGTACCGGTCGAGGATGAACCCTCAGCGCGAGAGTCTCCAGCTCAAAGGGGGACCCCCACTGGGCTGGTGGCTACTTCCTTGTCTGTGGTGACCTGCAATTCTGTCGCTGCTACCCTGATGGCATCGACGGTCGTACCGGCTTTTGCGGCACCAATCGCTGTTTCTGCGGTTATGACCACCAGTACCTCAATCGTAACTTTATCCTCGGCAGAGGAGGCCGCCCTCTCTCCCTTGGAACGCTCGCGAAAGAGGCAGGTGGCGCGAGCCCTGATTAACTTTCAAGACACCTTGGCTGACTGCATCAAGCTGGCCTTGGAGGAGAGTTGTCTGTTCGAGGAGTTCAAGGAGGATCTCGAACGCGATGTGTTCTTCTTAATCAAGAGGCTTGGCGCCACCGCGGCGAAGCCATACTTTCAGCGTCTGAAAGAAGTGGAGGAGGCTGTTCAGCAGTTGCTCGCCCTTCGTACGAAGAGTTCCACAGTTATTGATCTCGCCTCCAACGAAGTTCGAGCAGCCGTGGAAGACCGCGATCGTCGTCTGAATGAGACTATGTCACTGGAGACAAGGTTGTCTGCGGAGTTGGAGCAAGCCAAGGCCGAGGATGCACGAGTGGCCCATGAGCAACAGACGACAGATAACAGCCTCTTTCGCCTATCCTCCGAGATAGAGAGGCTAAAGCAAGTCATAGCCAATGTGCAGGCTTCCTTGGCTATTCAAGAGAAGGCTCGTGAGCAAGTGGCGAAGGAATTGGAGGATATTGAGTCTCGTCGGTAATTGGTCGCCGAGTCCGTCGAGGAGAAGGATCGAGCCCTCAAGGAGGTCAAGGATACCGTCCAGGACTTGGTATCACGCACCGAGGAAGATCTTCATTGAGAGATCCTGAGGAAATTCGAGCTTCGCTATGCCAGAGAGATTCATGAGGCGGAACGGCGATTGAGAACTCTGTAGTTTGCCTTTGATTCCCCGTTGTAATAGGATCTCCTTGTTATGAATGAAATTATCCTTTTGTTTCTGGCGATTATTACTTGTACGTGTATTTTATGTAAATATTTTTTTTGTGTGCTAGTTGGTGTTTGGCCGCAAGAGACTCTTATCGGCAGATTTTAGTTACAGACCCGTCTCGCCTATAGGCGGATTTTATCCGAGGGCGAATCCGCGGGGGTTATACTAACAATGACTTCGGCTACGGGCGAGCTCTGCTCTTAGTGGGTCGTGTGTTAACCCACGCGTGTGTCGGTTACGGAGACGT
Source organism: Asparagus kiusianus (assembly GCA_022839385.1). NCBI lineage: Eukaryota > Viridiplantae > Streptophyta > Magnoliopsida > Asparagales > Asparagaceae > Asparagus > Asparagus kiusianus. The sequence goes on from BQKN01038130.1 coordinate 28,809, forward strand.
GGGCACGTCGCTTCGCATTAAATGCAGTGTGATGGGTATCTTCGTCCTCCACGTCCAATTCGGGCCGTTGGTTGGAGATCGTGCCTAGGAACTGCCGAATCCTGGCCGCTCATATGGGATCCGGATTGTTCGGCCTTCCCTTCAACTGTTTGGGTCTGAAGGGTCTAATCGAGCCGCTGATAACTGCTTAGGGTCAGGGTATTTTAGTACCCCTCCCCTTTGTCGAGAAGAACCGTAGTTTTCTTGTCGTCTTCTTCAGGGGAAGTCCAAATTTCTCTTGCGTCCTCCAGATGGCTCCGAAGGTGAAGAGGGTCACTTCGAAGAAGAGGAAGGAGGCGTCTTCTTCGGGTGCTGCAGAAGCCGCCGCCGCTGAAGGTATGTCTTTACTTCAACCCCCATTCAGGCGTAGGTAGGTATTTCTCGCCTGACCCCTTTTTGTGTCATCGTTGCGCTTCACAGCCCATGAAGATGCGCCGCCTTCCGAGGAACATGGGGCTGAGCCTATTTTGATTTCTGACGACGAGTCCGAGGGTCCTGTGACTTCTCCTTCCTCGGTATCCGTTCCCTAGCCGGGAACCGAACCTTTCCTCGAGGTTCCACCTATTGCGACGCTTACCCCGGGTCAGGAGCCTGCTTCCCCCGATTCCTTGTCTCTACAGGCTCGCCTTGAAGAGTTCGAGAACGCCGTGAAGCAGGTGATCTCCCTCGTCAGCCTTGGTATGGGGAGTTATAGCCACTTCAAACAGTCTCTTCTGGATCATATGGTTGATCTCAGGCGGTTGGACGAGAACCGGATGGCTACACGCTGTATGCAGAAGCTCCTTTTCTCGGAGTCTCGCTTGGGGAGCCTAGAGATCCTGTTACGGGAGGGTTTGGAGGCTGACGTGGAATCTTGCCTGGTTCGTGTCAGGGGCCAGGAGGCCTGGGAGCAGGAGGTTCGTTCCAAAGAAATAGCAGACTTGAAGTCCGTTGTTGACTTCTGGGTAAGTCAACAACACATGTTAGAGGAGCAAATTATCGACCTCAATCACACCATGTCTCGCCTGAGAGCTGAATTAGGACGGGCGGAGGCGAATTTGAAGGGGCTCCAAGCCAACGTCGTAAAGGTCAGTAAGACTGCTGAGGCGAAAACTCGAAGTCTCCAAGCCTTACGCGAGGAAGATGCTGCTACCAGGTCGAGCTCTGAAGACCGAATTCGGAAGGCGGCTGAAGACAAAGCTCGAGAGGACCACGCGAGAAGGGTGGCAATGGTCAAAGAAGAGCTCTCCTCTTTTAATTTGTTCGACTGAGATCTCAAACCTGTGCTTGTGTTAAGACATTTTGCCTGTTGTTTTGCTTTTGAAACTATGCCATGACTTGTTTGTTTATGAAGTCATAACTTTGTTCAAATGTATTGTCTTAAAGAAAAACTGGTGTATGTTTTGCTTCTTGAACGTAATATTATGACTTTCTTAGTTGTAAAATTATAACTTTGTTCAAATGTACTGTCTAGATGCATCTGATGAAGTTCGCATTTTCTTGTCACGCTTCCTTTTAGAATATCACCATTCAATGTTTCTCTGGTATGGCCAACACTGATTTCAGGCGGCACCCCTTAGGCGGTGATGAGCTTGCTTCGAAGGTTCAACCCGAGTACAGGCCGGTTCATGTTGCGGGCTAAGACTTGAATGATTATGTCATAAGTTGCCCTCCAGAATGCTGGCGAGTTCCTGCTGCGAGTGAGGCCCATTCGACGACGAATTTACCGAAAGATTGAATTCGACCGTTGGCGAATTTAGACCGCAGGCGAGACCCGTGCGATGCTGATCTCGTGTTGCAGACCAAACCCGGCTGCTGGCGAGTTTAGGTTATTAGCGAAACTCGTGGGGAGGCGAGTTTGCGTTAAGGTCCTATTTGGCCTCTGGCGAATTTTAGCAGCAAGCGAGATTCGTGAAATAGGGATTCATCTCGACAGTTAAACTCGACCGATGGTGAGTTCGTATTTTAATTAAACTCGAGCGTCGGCGAATCTGCCCTCCAGTCGAGGATCTGGAATGCGGGCGAAATCCGTGCCATGCGTCTGCTTATGGGCCCAAATGCTTGCCAGCTAAGGCCTCCTTTTTTAATGCTCATTAATGGTGAAGCGACGAGGCGCCTCGCCTCTTGGGCTCAATCCGATCGGTCCGTTTGGGGTCCCGAGAGGAATGGCCTTCATTAGCGTAGAGCTTGAGGCATCACAGGACACCTGTGCCGCTCGATTGCTTGGGACGACAGATCTCAGCCGTCGGGTTCTCGAATATATATCTGTACTTGTCGTCTTTTCAGCAAGCTTCTCACGTCTTTGAAATATTTTCGAGCGAGAATTGCCGCATAAACCTTCCATGGCCTCTGCATCTGATCATGATTCTTCCGAGGGCGTCGGCTCCTCTTCCACCGCCGTCGACGTCGGTCCTCCGACCGCTTCCCCCGTGAGTTCGGTTCAGGGGTCTTCTGCCCCAGACCCCGCGTCTCACCCCACGTTCGAGGCCCTCCAGAGGCTGGAGGGTTTGGTGCAAGGAATCACCATCTTTGTCGGCGAGGGTGCCGAGAGGTACTACGACGTGCTTCCCCTCATGGAGGCGGGTATGAGTGCGGTCCGCCACGTGGGCGGTAGCTCGCTCGCACGGCGGTGTGAGCAGGAGCTTGTTCGCGTGGAGGGGTGGATGTACCGTCTCGAGGAGTTGGTACATGAAGACCCCTCTGACATGCCACCGCCTCTCTCGCTGCACCTCCTGCTCGAGCGTGAGGAGCGGGCGAAGCGGATCCAGTCGAAGGAGGCCAAGCTCAAGCGTTTGCGCAAGTAGCACCAGGTGGTGTTGACCAAGATGGACGCCTACACAGACGCCGCCTTCTTTGAAGACGCAGGGTCCTCTCACGGCGAGGTGCGGCTGTGGGAGCTTGAGCTGGAAAACAGGCGGATCTGCTACACCGCTAGGGAGGCGGACCGAGCACTTCAGCTTCTCCGCCAGGAGGAAGAGGAAGGCAAAGCCACCCTTGCCAAGATGCGGCAGAAGCAGGAGGAGGCGGCGAAGGCCCAACGTGTGGCGGACCTTTCGATGGTCAAAACCAAGATCGCTACCTTCAGCCTGTTGAAGTTCCTGTAGCGCCCATTTCTGCTTTTTCTCCTTTTCTTTTTGTCTTGTTTGTAACTTAGTTGATGCTGTGCGCGTCATAACTAAAGAAAAAACTTATGCATGTAAATTTTGGCTCGTAATGGCCTTTGGTTTTGGTTACTCTTCTGCTTCGCCTGCACAGTTTCTTCTTCCTTCATTTTTTTTTTATTTTCTGGTGTGTATTTGGCTTGTTTTGCCTTTAGGTTGAATTCGCCTGTGATATTTAGCCTTTGAGCTGGGCTGCTCACGCCTTCTTTGGCGAATCTGCCTTGGACTTGGCTATTAGGCTTTTTCTAGGCTGTTGGCTATCTGTGACGTGGGGTCGGGTCAACCCTGACCTTCGCATTGCAGCTCCGGTGGGACCAAGAGGGTAACACTTAGCCCTAGATCAGGTATGGTTACTCGTGCATGCGGTCAACCGATGTCCCCAATCTTTGACTTGCCAGCCGGTGGGTTGTCGTTCGGAGGAACTGTCAGGCGTGACATCTGTCGAGCCGCCCTTGATAATTGTCATCATCCGTGAGGGTGACAACACAGGTGACAATCGAGTCATTCACGGATGTAGGAATATGACGATCGATCGTTGTAGGAGCCATCGCGTGGTAGGCTGCTACCCATCAGTTATCCTAAGGGGATGTTAGGATATCTGGAATAGGCCAAATAGTTCAGGGACGTAGGAGTGTGACTATCAACCGAAGTAATAACACGTCGCATGGTAGGTTATTACTTAGGCTGTGTCATTCGTAGGAATAGCGGCGCCAGTCATCGGAGGTAATCATTAACCTGATGGAGTTTTGTCACGATCGGAGCGACTATGAGGACTTACCATTCTTCAGAAGAGGATTGGTGAGTTGATTCTGTCAAAAGTGATAGTGGGGGTCTCGCCATCCTGTTGAAGAGGATTAGGGGATTATGGCTCTGGTCCTAACTATCCGAAGGTTTGACCAAGTGGGCGTTCGGCGCAGCTCATCTGAGATGCTAATCTCACATGTTTTGAGCGGTTCGCTTGTACTGGGAGTCTGGCCCAAGATGTGGAGATCGCCTAAACCGTTAGGCTCGCCTGATTCGAGCGATTCGCCTGTGCTGGGAGTCTGGCCTAAGATATGGAATTGTAGGGAACAGTTTAACCTCTTATACCAGTTGGAGGATGTGAGGGCCAGTTTAGACTCATGCACTCGTGGGAGTTGGTGAAGAAGAGCTAAGGGTAGTACTTCTTCAGATATTTGCCGTTGATGGGCATCATGATCTTATCGCCATTAGGCTTGACGAGGCGATAGGCGTCGTTCGAGTAGACTGTTTCTATTACGAACGGTCCTTCCCATTTGGGCTGAAATTTTCCCTTCTTCTTGGAGGTGAGAATCATCGGTCGGTGAACGGCCAGTACTAGTTCCCCTTCCTTGAAGGCCCGCGCCTGACTTTCTTGTCGAAAGCCTTAGCCATCCGGGCTTGATAGAACTTAATGTGCTGTTAAGCTTCTAACCGTTTGTCGTCCAGCGCTTCGAGCTCGGCGAGTCGTTGTTGGTGATTTTCCTCCACCGTCATCCCCGTTGCCAAGGCGACGCGGAGGGACAGAATTTGAATTTCTAATGGCAACACGGCCTCACAGTCGTATACCAATGAGTAGGGCATGTGGCCAGTCGGTGTGCGAACCATTGTGCGATATGCCCACAAGCTTTCGCCAAGTTTTTCATTCCAATCGCGTTTGCTGGTGGAGGTTAACTTAGTCAAGATCTTGATGATTATTTTGTTGAAGGCCTCAGCCAAGCCATTCGCCGATGGGTTATAGGCCGTGGAGGAGAGGTTCTGTATTCGGAACTTGTCGCAGAACCTGGTGAATGCATGGCTAACAAATTGTGTGCCATTGTCATGAATGATACGTCGGGGTACGCCATATCGGTAGATGACATGGTGTTTGATGAATTTAATAACGTCGTTAGTCTTGACTTCTCTCAAGGGGATGGCTTCGGCCCACTTAGAGAAGTAGTCAGTGATCGCGATAATGAAGCGATGACCTCTCGCTGAAGGCAGGGATATTGGTCCGACTATGTCCATCCCCCATGCTTCGAAAGGCCACGAAGCCTTTGTCGGGTGTAGGTCTTCGGGCGGTTGATGCATGTAGTTGGCGTGGATCTGGCACTCATGGCAACGCTTCGTGTAGACGACTGCGTCATGAACCATCCCAGGCCAGAAGTAGCCTATCCTTCGCAGGCGATCCCAAAGTTTGGGTCCGGGCTGGTGAGCTCCGCAAACGCCGTCGTGGGCCTCGCGCAGAGCTTATTGTGCTTCTGCCTTTGAAATGCATCGAAGCAACAAGCCGTCGTATGACTTTCAATACAACATCTTGGTGGTCGAATCATAGTAGAATCTCATAGCACGTCTCCGGACAGACTCCCGCTCTCTTGCATCCTCGGGCAACATGCCATATAGGATAATCGATGATCGGGAGGCGCCAGTCCTCAAGATTGGGCTGATCCGAGACCTGATGGGTGGCGTTTGCTTCTGGGGCATCTTTCAGTCGAAAGAGCCTTCTGCTCGCTACTGTGACCCATTGGGTTGTCCCTAATGGTTAAGCCAGGTTGGCTGCCAAAGAGGCGAGGGCATCCGCATGTGTGTTCTTGGAACGTAGCACGTGCTCAATGCGGAAACTCTCGAATGACTCCACTAGCTGGATAGCCGCTTTGTGGAGTGGGATCAGGTCGTCGTTCCTAACTTCGTATTCGCCGGTCATCTGCTTGACGATGAGTTAGGAGTCGCCGTAAGCCTTGAGATGCTTTATGCCTAACTCTTTTGCTAAGTCGAGCCCGATGAGTAATGCGTTGTATTCGGCCACATTGTTGGTGCATGGCTCTGTCAAAGAGAAGGCTCGGGGCAGTACGTGGTTATGTGGAGAAGTGAGGACTACTCCCACTCCTGCAACAATAGAGCCATCCGTGGCTGCGCGAGACGCACCATCGAAGAACATCTGCCATACCTCCGGTAATGAAGTTACGTTGGCTTCGGGCGGTTCGTCTGGCAAATCTTCAAACAAGTCGGTCTTCGCCCCCAGTGGGTGACTAGCCATGAGGTCGCAGATGGCCTGTCCCTTGACAGATTTTTGTGGCCTGAAGTGGATGTCATACTGAGAGAGTAGAAAAGCTCACCTGGCTAGGCGCCAGTTTAGCGCTACAGGTTATGTCATGAAGACCCGAATAGGGTTCATTCGGGAGATGACATGGATTGTCTGGCCGACCAGATAGTGTCGCATCTTTTGGATGGCGAACACCAAGGCCAAATATTTTTTTTTGACCATCGGGTACCGTTGCTCGGCGCCTTGCAGGGTCCTACTTAGGTAGTAGATACCTTGCTCGTAGCCCGCGTCATCATTTTGTGCCAAGAGAGCACCCAGAGAATGCTCCATGGCCTGTATATAGATGAGAAATGGTCTCCCTGAGATTGGTGTAGCGAGGACGGACGGGTTCGAAAGGTAAGCCTTGATGTCCTCAAAGGCCTTTTGGCAAGGCTCGTCCCATACGAAGGAAGTATCTTTCTTCATAAGCTTGGAGAACGGCTGACATTTGCCCGAAAGATTTAAGATGAATCTTCGGATATAGGCCAATCATCCCTAGAGACCTCTTAATTCTTTGAGGTTCCGGGGTGGTCGAAGCTCTTGAATGGCTCGCACCTTATCGGGGTCAATTTGGATCCCCTTCGTTGTGATGACAAAACCGAGGAACTTACCACTAGCCATTCCTAGGAATGATTTCGTAGGATTCATCTTGAGCTGGTGAGTCCTCATGAGTTCGAACATCGTCCTCAAGTCCTGGAGGTGGTCGCCTTTGTGGCGACTCTTCACGACCGGGTCGTCTACGTAGCACTCTACTGTCTTTCGCAGGTGTTCTCGAAAGATCATGCTCATGGCGCGCTGATAGGTTGCGCCGGGATTCTTGAGTCCGAAGGGCATGACTGTGTAGCAGTATACCCCCATAGGAGTGCGGAACGAAGTGTGCTTCTCGTCTTCGGGGTGTATTTTGATCTGATTGTACCCAGAGAAACCATCCATGAAGGACATCCTCTCAAATCCGCACGTGTTATCGATGATGACGTCCGTGATGGGCAAAGGAAATTCGTCTTTAGGGCATGCGGCATTGAGATCTCTGAAGTCGATGCAGATGTGGATCTTACCATTTTTCTTCAGCATCGGAACGATATTGGCCACCCAGTCGGGGTGCTGTTCCTCCCTGATGAAACCGGATTTGATGAGTTTCTTCACTTCGGCCTCGATCGCTTCCATGATTTGAGGGCGAAAACACCTCTGCTGTTGCTTGACCGGTTTGGCGTCTGCGCTGATGTTGAGGCGATGCGTAGCGACCCGCGGATCCAAGCCATGCATGTCCTCATAATTCCATACGAAGACGTCAATGTATTGCCGTATGAGGGCGATGAGATCATCTTTTTCTTGGGGAGGCAGACTGCCGCTGATGAATATGGGCTTGGGATTCACGTCCGTGCCCATGTTCACCTGGAGGATTTCATCTTTGGTGGGTGGTTCCCGTTGCTCGAATCGACTGCTCCACTGGGCGTTAACATGGAGATCCCATGTTTCGTCGTAAAGCAGAAGCTGTCCATCCTCCGCCGTTTCGGCGGGGTCCATTGTAGCCATGTTGACTGTAAGGTTATCAAACAGATCTCTCACGCTGACATCCGAGTCCCATGCTGAGGTTACCGACGATCGATCTCCTGAGCACGCGTATTCGGAATCCTCGTTGACATAACAGCACAAGTCTGATGAGGAAGAGGAGTAGCCTAAGCCCCTCCGAGTCCTGTTAAAGTAATTCGAGGGTCTACCCTTGGGTACGCGGGCAGGTCGAATGACTATTTTGCGACCTCTGCCGTCATTCAAGCCCTCTAAGCGAGTGAGGTCATATCCCATGTCGCTCATCATGCGCCTGGCGACCTGGCTGTACTGTGAAAATTAAGGCGTGGGGTCCTCGTCTTCAGATTCATCCCATAGGGTGCGTAGGGGATGATCGATTCGGCTGAAAATAATATCTTTTTGATAATTACCTCGGGTCGGCACAACAAGTACAGCTCGCGACGATTCAATCGGCCGTGTTCTCATGACGTATGACGAGCATACTGGCAGGTGCAGGGAGGGATCGCTGCAGAGTTTTGCCCATAGGTCGTTGGGTTCATCATCTTTAGACGTAGAACAAGACGACACATAAGCAAAGTTGGACTTTTCATTCATGACAATTTTCTCCGCCTGAATAGCGTTGGTTACATGATGACTCTCATAACCGATTACAATTGATTTGAAGTCGTTTAGAATTAGGTTATCACTGTATTCAGGTTCGCTATCCGCCTCGTTGCCTCTCTCCGGTTCTTCAACCGGTGGTTCGATGGGGTCCTGATACAACAGAGAATCCGTGAAGTAGTTCTCGACGCCTTTGAAGGGTTGTTTGTCGGCCACTACTATTTTCACTTGCTCGTAGTCGTCTACATATTTCAAGCATTGGTGAAGGGTGGATGGGACTATTCGGTTGCCATGGATCCACGGGCGTCCTAAAAGTACGTTGTAGGAAGGCTCGGCATCGATGACGTAGTAGGTCACTTCCGTCTTCATGTCACCTATTCGGCATTTCAGGCGGATCTTGCCCAACGGCCGTGTCCCCATGGCGTTAAAGCCAAAAATGGTTGTGGTGGTCGAGGACAGACGTTTTGGTGGTATCTCCAGGTGTTTAATCAACTTTAGGGGCACGATGCTCAGCGCAGAACCCGGGTCGACCTGAATCTGATCCACTTTCGACGAACCGACGTATCTTGTGAAGTACAGCGGCCGATCGTGAGATGTTCTCTTGATGAGCATGTCTTCAGGAGTGAAAGTGATGCACGGGACCCGTCTCTCGGCGATTTGGCAGCAAGTTGCACATTCTCGTTCTGCCTCTGCCTCTTTCGAGAAATGGGTGGAGAACGCCTCCGAGTTGGCCAACGCCTCTTGTAGGGCCTCCCGGGTAGACCTGGATAACCGGAGGAGGTCGTACATGGTAATTCGCGCAGGGATGCTTTTTAGCTGCGCGAGCACGTTGAACCGGAAAGGTTGGCGGCTTGAACTTGGCCCGTCTGAATTAGGAGGGGTTGCCGCGGTCGGCCTCGTGGGAGGTCCTGCCGGGTTCTCCGCCCTCGTGGGATATTCCTTCGCGAATTCCTTCCCAGCTCTCGTGGCGAAGACGTTGGTGTCCTCCTCAGAATCGGTCAGGGCGGTTATCGCTATGTTATCTCTATCTGGGATGGCAGAGACGACGTTGCAATGTTTTCCCTTGGCCTCCTTCGAAGGTCTTGCGGTCCATTTCTCATCGTTAAGGAGGTCTGGATGGACCCACATCACCTGCCCCAATGGCAGCGTCTGTTGGACCAAACCCTTCCCCCGCTGGTTGTGAGGATCGTCATTGGTGATCTTCAAGACCGCCTTAGGGATAGGAATTACCCCTGCCGGAGCTTGAACCTCTGGGAGATCTGTCCCAAAGCTCAAAGTGATCATGTTCGTGGTCACCTGCTCTTGGACCTTCTCCTTCTTCAAGACCTCCGCGTCGTAGAGGGCCTGGAGCTTGTCTTTGAGGACGTAGCACTTGGTTGTGTGGTGACCAAGGAATTTGTGATAGGCACAGTAGCTCGGGTCACCGGTTTTATCTGCCTCCTCAGGCTTCGTGGCTTCTGGTAGTTTGATTCGACCGCTCTTGAGCAGCGTATCGAACATTGCCACCACTTGGTCTTCCTTAAAGTCGTATTGCCGTGGGGGGCGTTGCTCGAATTGCCTGGGCTTTGGCCTTGGGGCAGCCTTCGGCGTCGGGGCGGAATCGACTGACATGGTTTCCTTTCCTCTCATTCGAGGGGGATTCTTTGGTGCAGCCGGCTCCGCGGTTCCCTTCTTGGGCTGTGGTTCTTCGGCCTCTAGCCTCTTGATCATGTTTTCCACCTGTTCGCCCTGACGCACAAGCTCTTTCCACGTCCGAGTCTCTACCGTGCCTATTTCGGACAAAATATGGATCGCTAGGTTATTGCGGCACATCTCGATCAGTGTCGACTCGGAAACTTGGTCCCGATAGTGGACTGATCGATTCCGAAATCTTTTCACGAAGTCATTGACCGACTCCGACTTTCGTTGCTTTTCAGCAAGGAGAGTGTCCATTGACACTTCTGTGTGGTCGTCGAAGAAGCGGGCTAAAAAGAGCCTTTCGACGTTGGCCCACGACTTGATAGAGCCAGGTTCCAGCTTACGAAACCATTCAAAGGCCACCCCCTTGAGGGTGCCTATGAATAGTCACGTGAGAATGGCGTCGTTCCCCGTAAGGAACCCGGTCTGCGCCATGAAGTAGTAGATGGGCTGCGAGGGTGAGCCCTTGCCGTCAAATTGCACTAAGCTGATCGGCTTGAACTTTGCCAGGTAGGGGACCGTATCCCATTCAATAGGGTAGGGACGGACCACCCCCAGCTTGCTCATGTTTTGCTGAAGCTTCAGCGCGTTGAGCTGGTCTTGGAACTCGTCGAACCTCTTGTCACGGACGCTATCCCTAGTATGTGACGTTCCTAGCGATGCCTTGGAAGAGTAATCGGATTGCGGATTACTATTGTCTTCCGTTTCCGTCGCCGGGCGACGGGGGGGTACCCACTCCTTATCCCCAGTTCGTCAGGGTAAGGGGCGTTGGGTTCTTTTCTTCTTCTTCTTCTTATTCAGAAGTTGCTCCATCATCTCTCTTAGAGAGTCGATGGTCGCCTGCTGTTCCTCCAGCTTTTGAGCCACTGTCTGCTCGTGGGCGAGTTCAGTCATGTGTACCCTCGCCGGTGCGTCTTGGCTCGAATGCGAGGTTTGGGACGTGGCTGCCGCCGAATGAACTTCGTCCTCGCCATAGGAGGGGGGTGCCAGGGCGGAGTAATCAAACCCGATGCTTACCCCCTTACAACTACGGGTACGCTGGTATATGCCGCCTTGTCCGCGTTGGGCAAACCGGAGGTTAGGTCCCAGAATGGAGTCCGAGTCTGGGGAATCGGAAAGTATCGCCTTACCCCTATCCATCATATTGATTGTGGCAGACGGGAGCTCTAGGTCGTCGATAGCGTGCCCTTTCTGGCGGCGACGTCTCTGACGGGTGGACCTAGACCGAGAAGGTCGTAGAAAGAGCCTCTCGAATACCGAGGGTTTCGTCGTTCCTACGCATTGACAGTCGGCGAGTACTGTGTGAATGAGTCTCTCGCAATGGCACTGAGGATTTGCCTCATATATGGTGCGTTTGTGAGTTAGGTACTCCCGAAGGTCTTTCGTGGGTGACTGGCGAACACCCCCAAAGTCAGACGGATCGCCTGAGTGATCGCACGAGAGGGTCTGGGATGTACCCCCTATCGTACACTGGGTGGAACGCCTTGAGGTAAGAGTCGGGTGAGTTTTCCTTGATAGGCGAACTCTCGCATTCGGGCGAACCCCAATATGCTGGTGAAAATCAACCCTCCGCTCACGCGGGCGAGTAGGCGAGGTATCGCCTATTGGTTTGCCTCTAAAGCTATCCGTCAGGTGGTCGGGGTAAGGTCCGCCCACTTTCGATGATTCACCTGCGTGGGTAGACTTGCGCGCTCGCGGTGGTTTACTCGCATCAGGGATGTGACCTGAGAAGCGAAGTTCACCTGAGCGGGTGGCCTTGTCTTTACCCGTTGGCGCTCCTGATTTGGGGAGTCTTCCGGCGTAGGATGAGTTGGCTCCCTGTCGAACATCCTTCGGGCCTGTGTAGTAGTTCAGGCCGTCGTATGAGACGAAGGCTCGAGCCTCTTGTCGAGCGAGCATCTACCGTCGCCGCTGGTGAGTCCTCCCAGAGGGAGGAGCGTCCGCGTGGGCTGTGGCAGCATGGTCTGTGCCGGAATGAATCGTTGTTTTGTCCCGGACGGGCGCCGCTGAGGGTCGTTTGGCGACCCATCTAGCAAGCTTTTGCCCCGTGCTTTCGATCTGTGGCTTGGCCTTGATCGATTTTGGAGTAGGTTCCCCCGACAAGACTCGGGTAGGGCCTTCAAGCGCGGGAGCTTTGACCGTCTGAGGTCGGCTCCTACGCCCGACTCCGTGGCGTTTGCGGGACGCATCGCCACCGAAAGAGGAAGAAGACAAGTACTCTTCGTACTTGGCTTGGTCGAACTCGATCTCTAGGGACTCCACTGTCGTCCCAACAGCAACCTCGTCGAACTGAGCTACCACCATTTCACTTGAGGAAACAACTTCTCCCACTGTGGTCGCCATCTTCTGTATGGTGTAAATTTCTGATTTTCCCGAAAACAGGGAGATTTTGTTTGTATTTATAAGAATGGCTTATTACAAACTAATCAATCGGAATTACAACAGAAGCAGAGGGAATGCCCTCTTTGTTTAGTGTGGGGACTTTCGGTAGCTGTAGGATGCTTCGCTCGGTGCTCGTGCCGAGTTTGCTTCCCTTGGACGGTTTGACCGAGGTTGCTGAGGAGCTTCAGTACTTAGTAGAAGCTCGGGTTGATGGAGTTCGGATCTTCTGGCTCGCTGGCGATCAGGGCTCGGAGCTAGGAGATGGCGCTGCAGTGCAAGGATATGCAAAGGGCTTATCGTCGATCCTCTTCTCAAAGTTCTTTCGACTTCCTTGTCACCCCCGTCTGATCCCTCTTTGATCGACCCCTTTAAAGGTTGCTAAAAGAGGCTCTTAAATGGGAGAGAGATAGTTTGGCTGCTCCTTGAATTATGGGATGTGACCATACAATGTTCAGGGAGATCCTGCTGTCCCTCTGTACTACAAGCGGTCATTCGAGGAGCCGCGTAGTACATCACGTCCTGTAGGAGTGGGAAAGCCCCTCCTCGTATCAGTGACGGTGGCTGCCAGGTACTTGAGTAGATCTGGCTAACTCATTGAGCGTCGACGGCTCTGGTCCTTCGAACTGTATTTATGAGGGCGTAGGCTGCTCTGGTTCCTGTCCGCTCACTTGCGTTGTGAGCCACCGAGTGACCACCTGACGGTCCTGGGGTGCTGTGCCCCCTCCCCTCTCCCTATGTCTGAATAGAGGTGGGA
>BQKN01038132.1:904-11069 GCA_022839385.1 Asparagus kiusianus
TTGGCCGAGACACCCCTATTGGGGTGTCCCAGCCTTGGCCGGGACACCCCTAGGGGGTGTCTCTCCCCTTGGGTGTCCATGAGGCCCCTAGGCCCTCTCACTTGGCTATAAATAGCCCCCTTAGCCCTCCATTTAGAGGGGCTCTTGATTTTGCTCTGATTTAGCCTTGCTTTTGGGAGAAGAATTTCTGGTCTTGGGATTATCCTCGAGATCTGAAATTCCGGAGTTTGGAAGCGGCGAAGCCCTGCCGGATCGAGGAGTCTATACCGTCATTCACCCCTTTTCCTTAGTGTTGCTCCTTAGCGGTGACACTAAGAAGAGCTATTATCTCGTTTTAGCCGAGATATACGCTTATAACCTCTAGATCTTGCGCGGATCGACGAGGTTCTGCTTCTATATCCCACGCGGATAGACGAAGCTCTGCCGGATTTTCCCGGAAGGATCTTGAAGAGTCGGCGGTCCACGGACATCGACGTCCCCGTCACAGGCCAACAACCCACGCAAGCGAGACCGTACCAAACCGGGCTCTCGTGTTTATTTTCGTTTAAGTTGTAATCTTTTGTTTTCATTTAAACTCTGTTGTAACGCTTGAAGTTGTAACAGATATCAAAGTAATGAAAACAGCAACTTTTACCGGAAACAAGCTGGATGAAAACAGCAACTTTTACCGGAAACAAGCTGGCGACCACAGTGGGAGCCGCCGATCACGCTGTCGAGATCGGAGTGACGCAACCGGCCTTCAAGATCCGGGTGAATGAAGAGGTCGAGTACGAGTTCGACCAGCAGAAGTATGAAGAGTACCTCTCCTCCTCCTCCTCCAGATCTGCATCTCCGCATCGGCGCAGGAAGAACCCATCTCCAAAAAGGGCTTGCGGGATCTCCAACTCCTCAATTCAAGACCCCGCCGTCGCTGTTGCTACACTTGCACCACACAACGGCCTTGCGTCGATCAGTGTGGTCAAGAACGTAGATCCAACAGCACCAAAGGCAATGGGTGATGCTGCTCCAACTCCATCAAAAAGGGCGATCCAAAGACGTCGCCAACGCCTCGCTCAACAGCTCGCAAGGGCTAAGGAGTCGAAAGATGGAGTGCGCTATGCAGAGAACTTGAAGTCGAGGCAGCAGCAAGAGCAACGGCAAGCAATCAAACTCCCCTCCAAATCAGAAGCAAACAAGTGGATCCGAGTCAAGAGGAACCGCTCCACGCTCGAGGAGCGAATCAAGAAGCGCCGCGCTCTACTTGCACACGCCCGACTCCTCCTAAAGAAGGCAGAGGAGATGCAGCAAGGAACGGTGGTCAAAACACCGTCTACAAGCAAACTGGTGTGGGTACGCAAAACAAACCCAACACCTCAAACCAAGAAGGGCAAGATTATCGCCCAGAGTTCAACCAAATCAGAGCCTACTCCTCCTGTACCGGCACCCTCAACAGGGCCAGGTAAAAAAGGGGATCATTCAAGATCCCAGGTTCCTTTGACGAGTCGCCTCGGTCCCCTACCGGAGAACCGGGGAAGAATACCCGTCAAAGAACGGCTGGGACCATTGAAAGGTCCCCAAATTAAAAACCAGACTGGGGGTGGAATCAATCCCCCCAAGAATATTGACAAAGGGAAAGCCCCTATTACCGACCGCACTGAATTGCGAGTCGAGCTGAAAGAGCCCGTTCGGTTTCTACGCTCTCAAAAGCGTAAAATTGAACGGGCCACTCTTGAAAAATCTAACCAATTTTTGCATTCCCAAAGGGAAACACACTCGTCTGAGGATGAGCGTGTTATACTGAGGGACATCCACCAGCACTCCGTAGGTTGCTCCAGCTATCAAGCTGATGAGCTGTACTATAGGGCTGGGGGTGTGGAAAAATCTCGAAAGAGGTACATGCAGGATATGGAGTCCCACTGCCCGTGTGCCAACATTATCAAGGCAGTGCTGTCCGAGTGTTGCTGTGCTCAAACCCCAACAAGAATCTCGGTGTTCGAGAGACTCTCCAAGCCGAAGCGTTTCCACAAGAAGAAATCGCTCCGCCGAGAGGATGAATACTCGAAAGTGTCAGTCAACATGACCGGCAGAGGGGGGTCAACACCACGTCTCAACTTGGATCAGCTTGCCGAGGCATCCCGATGCATGACATGGTTGCGGTCGGGAACCATCAAACGAAACAATTACCCAAGAGTACACAAGGGACTTTCCCTAAAAGAAGAAGAATCAGAGGCTGATTCTGATACCTGCTCCGCCGTCGCATCCGACGACACAACTTCGAGTGCGGGCCAACCTTATGAATCGCTCATGATCAGCGCCGAACAAGTGTCGAAGATACTTGAAGAAGCCCTGGCCAAGCAAAAGGAGAGCTTCAAATTTGAAATGGAGATGGCCATGCAGCGAATGAGGGAGATGCACGATCAACAGATCGCGGCGATGACGGCTCACCAAGGAGAACCGAGTCAACGCAATCCAGAGGAGCATGAACGGGAAGGGGATAATGTCAACGTCCCTCCTGTCAACACCAGCAACGGGGGTGGTCCCGCAGAAGATAATGCCCAAGAGGACCACGCCCCCTCTCCCAGAAGCCACTCGAAGACCGAGACGATTGAGGACAGGAAGATGAAAGACCTGGAGAGCAAGATCAATGCATTGATGAATGCTCAGGAGGTAAAAAGATCCGGTATACCCTGCCCATATCCGAGGGAGTGGGAATCGATCCCATATCCGGCAAAGTTTAATTTAATTAACTTTATGCCGTTTGATGGGAAGGGTTCCCCTACCCAACATTTAATCTATTTCAAGTCTCATTTAGGAATCATTTTCGGAAATGAGCCCCTCATGGTGCGGTCGTTCGTCGGCACTCTTCGCGGAGCTGCCTTCGATTGGTACCGCCGTCTCAAGCCTGGGAGCATCAACGGCTGGGATGACATGGAGGACATGTTCCTAACAAACTTCTTTGATGATGACACCGAGGTTTCAATCGGCACGCTGTTCGATGAAAAACAAAAGAACGGCGAGACGGTTGAAAACTTCGTGAAAAGATTCCGGAACAAAGCTATGAATTGCAGGGATCTGGTCAGCGAGGATTTCATCCTCGAGACTTGCCACAACAATTTGACGCTCGACATCCTTGAAGCCATGGGAATGGCGCCATCTAAAACCTGGAAGGATTTGAAGATGCGTGGAGAGCGAGCTGAACGATTCCTCAAGAGGAAGAAGGCAGAGAGGGGGCAAATACCCAATAATGCCCCGCAACCAAATTTTACCCCCAAGGGTAAAGGGAAGGCGCACGCAAATGCGGTGGTCGCAAATCAAGTCTTTGAAGTACAAGCACAACCGCAACAACCCAGGTGGCAACAACAGCCCCAGAAGCAAAAGGTTGGGGAGCCGAGGTTCCCAAAGGTCTACTCATTCAAAGAGGATGAAATCCCGGGTATTTTCAAATACCTCGTGGAGAACAACAAGATCAAGCTGCCGCCAATTCAGGATCAGGAAGATGCCAAGAGGGTCAACGATCCGAAATACTGCGCATTCCACCGAGCAGTGCACCATCCTACCAAGGTGTGCTACGCTCTCAAGGACAAGATTCAGGCCCTGATCGATGTTGGGGTCATCACTATGAAACAGCCCAAAGAGAAGAAGGTGGGTGCGAACACCGTATCCATTAGCTTTGGATCTGTTCCCTCGAGTTGGTTCCAACACGAGTCAGTGATCAAAGCGGCGGTGAAGACAGTGAACGATGATCCACACCAGCAGCGCCAGAAAGGGCTTGTGCCACACACAGCCCCAAATGGCGAAATCTTGTGGGTTCATCCGGACTTGATCGCAGATGAACAGTGGGTCGGGACCTCTTCCACAAAGAACAAGAAGAAATCGAAGAGGAAGGGCAAATCCTGTTATGGGGCCTCTGCTATACCGGGGGTGGATGATGACAAAATTCCAACCTTCCCACTTTCTGAGGATGAGCAGGAAGCCTTTGCAACTCGAAGCGGGAACGAATATCACTTCAAGTATCCGGATGCTACTGAGCAGTTGGGTACCAAAACCCCACCTTCCAAGACTCTGGCAGAACTAGGGATTGCAGCAATTCCCCCAACGCCAGCAGCCACGGAGAGAATCCCGCAGAAGGATAAGGGAAAAGAGCCCGTATGTCAAGAAGCTCAGAACCCGAGGCCGTTTCGATTCAATAATCCAATTGGACGAGACAAACCGGGGAATGCAAGCTCTCAGCCCCATTTCGACATTATGGCGCAATTGGCCAACATCCCGGCCAGAATAACTCTATACGAGTTGCTGCGGTTGTCGAAGGATACACGGAAGGCACTACAAGAAGCCTTGAGTGATTCCGAAGCCTTCTTGACTCGGATCAAACCATCTTCCGAAGAACCGGAGTCGTCAGCTCAGCATTGCAATCTGACGGCACATCACTTCCCCTGCATCTCTTTCACCAAAGAAGACATGCAGACAAGGAACTCCAATCATGATAGGCCGTTGTACTTCACCGGGCACATTGGCTCCAGCGTTGTCAACCGGATCCAAGTCGATCCGGGTTCCGCTGTCAGCATCATGCCATTCCGATTGATGCATCATCTTGGTATCCCGACTAGCAAATTAGCGTCCACTGGCACGACAATCTACGGATTCAACACCAGCGGGTCTAGGCCCTTGGGGAAGATCCGAATTAAGTGCCAGATCGGGGATTTGAAGTCGGAGGTCACATGCTATGTGATTGACGCGGAAACTTCCTATAATTTGCTGTTGGGTCGGCCTTGGATCCACGGTAACCTTATAGTCCCGTCAACTCTGCATCAGTGCTTCAAATATGTGGGCACAGATAATGAAGTCAAGACGGTGGTCGCGGATAAGCAACCGTTCAAGGGATTGGAGAATTATTTCACCGATTCCCTTTTATACGGCGCTGAATCCGATACTGAACCATCGGCCCAAGGAACGGACAGCGGAGATGAAGCTGATACCGAACCAGGGCTTGATTATGATGGCGGTTTTGTTTTAAACGACATTGTACCCATTGTAATCAATCTTGACGATGATGAATCATCGGAAGATAGTTGTAATTGGCAACTTGCCGAAGAACTATCAATAAACGATGATTTAGAGTACTCGACGGGTCTCGATGATATCACTAACGAACTCTATGCTAACCCTGATTTGTATATGCCTCTTCAATCATTTTGTTTGACGAAGAAGCAGGTACACGACCCTTGCGGAACAACGCTTATCATCCCCGCAGGGATTGGGGGTGGAAAGGAGGTCGTCTACGGCAAAGGAAGAGCATCTCCGATACCCGACCATTTCTTGGAAGAGGAAGACGACGACGATAAACCAGCCCGTCATCTATCCAAATACGATGCGAAAGCGCGCAACATGATGGAAATGCATGGCTATGACTTCAAGATCGGAGAGGGTCTTTTCTTTGGTCGAGGTCCACGGGTTCCACCCCGGATGGCCTATGTACCGAAGGGAAAACCCGATAATTACTATCGCCACAAAAGAGGGCTAGGCTACGTCTCATCAGATGATGAGTGTGGCTGGCAAATCATCGACCAGATTGCTAACAAGACTAGGAAGGGATATTCTTCCGACTCTTCGGGTTGGGATTCCGACGCTAGTCTTGGTGAAGTGTTCAAGAAGCTAATGTCGAACATGACTACGGTCGATCCAGCGACAATGGAGGAAGATGATGAGATGCCGACATGGGAAGACCCGTGGGTTCATCACTTAAGCATGCAGTATGGGGATCGGTTCGAGCAAAGAGAGCCTCCTACCGAAGACCAAGTCGTTCAGGTGAATATGGGAACCGAGGAGAATCCAAAGCCAATATTCATCAGCGACAGCCTCCTACCTGAAGAGAAGGAGGAGTTGATTTCTCTTATCCGAGAGTACATCGACGTGTTCGCCTGGAATTATGAAGACATGCCAGGTCTCGACCCGAACGTAGCAGTGCATCGTCTCAACATCAAGCCGGAGGTCAAACCAGTCAAACAACAACAACGACGGTTTCGTCCGCAAATGATGGAAGCAATCGAAGCTGAAGTCAAAAAGCTCGTTGATTCGGGATTTATCCGAGAGGAGCAACATCCCGAATGGCTTGCCAATATTGTTCCGGTCCTAAAGAAGAACGGGAAGATCCGGATATGCATTGACTTCAGGGACCTCAATGCTGCTTGCCCAAAAGATGACTTTCCTCTCCCCATCACGGATGTTATCATCGACAACACGTGCGGGTTTGAGAGGATGTCCTTTATGGATGGTTTCTCTGGTTACAACCAGATAAAGATGCATCCAGATGATGAGAAGCACACCGCATTCAGAACGCCTCTCGGTGTCTTCTGCTACACAGTCATGCCCTTCGGCTTGAAGAATGCAGGTGCTACATATCAGCGAGCCATGTCGAAGATCTTTCAGGAACATCTCCGAAAGACAGTCGAGTGCTACGTGGACGATCTGGTCGTGAAAAGTCGTGATAAAAATGATCACATCAAAGACTTGAAGACCATGTTCGACTTGATGCGGGCCCATCAATTAAAGATGAACCCTACCAAGTCTTTCCTCGGAATGTCCAGTGGCAAATTCCTGGGGTTCGTCGTCACCACCAAAGGTATTCACATTGATCCGGACAAAGTAAAGGCGATCAATGAATTGCAACCTCCGAGGAACCTCAAGGAGCTCAGAGGACTGCAAGGGCGATTGGCGTATATCCGTCGGTTCATCTCGAACCTATCGGGAAAATGCCAACCATTCTCCAGGCTCACAAAGAAGGGCGTGTCATTCGTATGGGACGATGCTTGTCAAAAGGCATTCGAGAGTATCAAAGAATATCTCTCGAAACCTCCCGTACTCGTTGCACCGAAATCGGGCAAACCGTTCTTGATTTATGTCAAGGCGACGAGCCACTCATTAAGTGCATTGCTTGCACAAGATGACGATAACGGTCACGAGCAAGCGGTATACTACTTAAGCCGAACCATGGTAGGCGCAGAATCTCGATATCCCATGATTGAGAGAGAATGCCTCGCCTTAGTGTTCGCCATCCAGAAGATGCGGCATTATTTGGTTGGACAAACCATCTACGTCATCTCCAAAGTTAACCCGGTCCGAGTGTTCATGACTCAACCGGCTTCCATGAGCTGGCGATTAGCGAAGTGGGCTTTACTCTTGTCCCAATACGATCTGCACTTCAAACAGCAGAAGTCAGTAAAAGGACAGGCCATCTGTGATCTCTTGGCAGCTAATCCAACTACGGACGCTGCCGAGATATACGACGACTTACCTGATGAAACCCACGAAGTCAACGCAACTTCACACCAACAAGTGTGGCGTTTGTACTTCGACGGCGCTTCACGAGCAGCTAATGTCACAGGTGCTCCTGGATGTTCTAAGGTCTCATCCGGAGTTGGAGTTGTCTTAGTTTCCCCGGGAAAACATGTGATGCCTCGAGCCTACTCATTAACTGAGCCGTGCTCGAATAATGTGGCAGAATACAACGCACTGATTATAGGCCTCAACTTCGCCAAGGAGCTGGGGGTTGAGTATCTCGAAGCCTTCGGTGATTCTCAACTAATCGTCAAACAAGTCCAAGGAGAATACGAAGTCCGAAGTCAGGATTTAATTCCTTATCACAAAATGGCGGTGGAGTTAGCGGAGTCGTTTGAAGGATTCTTCATCGAGCACGTTCCGCGGTTGCAGAACACCTACGCAGATGCGTTAGCAGCTTTAGCTGTATCCCTGGCACAGCCACCCGGGACAGAACAATTTGTCACGGTAGGAACTCACCAACTCTTAGTGCCGCTTCACGATGAAGACGACAAGGAAGAAGAGGTTCAAGAGGTGCACACAACTCAGGCTGAGTTTGAGCCCCGGGATTGGCGCTTCCCCATCATCGACTACGTCCTACACGGAATCTTGCCAGAAGACGTGAAGGAGAGAGAGTCGATCAGACGAAGAGCTCCGAGATTCTACTATAATACAGAGAATCGAACGCTATACCGCAGGGGGTATGATGGCATGCTGGCACGTTGCCTATCAACCAAAGAAGCTGAAGAAGTGCTTAAAGAGGCACATGAAGGAGAGTGCGGCGCGCACCAACCTGGTCCCAAGCTTTATGATCGCATCAGGAGAATGGGATACTTTTGGCCCTCCATGATGCATGAGGCAATTGTATACGCCCGGAAGTGTCACGCGTGTCAAGTACATGCGAATTATATGCATCAACCTCCGGAGCATCTGCATCCTTCGGTTACGTCGTGGCCGTTCGAGACCTGGGGAATGGACATTGTTGGTCCTATAAATCCCCCTTCGGTTAAAGGCGATCGGTTCATCCTGGCGATCACTGACTACTTCTCCAAATGGGCTGAAGCAGTTCCACTCAAAGAAGTCAAGACGAGCAACGTCATTGCATTCATCAAGCACCATATCATTTACCGGCATGGTGTTCCAAGACGAATCATACACGACAACGGTCCTCAATTTATCAGCAACGCCTTCATAAGGTTCTGCGAAAAGTTCAAAATTCAGGACATCTCGTCAACAGCTTATAATCCCACAGCAAACGGATTAGCCGAAGCCTTCAACAAGACTATCATAAAGCTCTTGTCAAAGCTTGTGAGAAATAACAAGCGGGATTGGGATGATAAGCTCGGTGCGGCTCTATGGGCCTATCGTACCACGGTGCGTACACCGACCGGCGCAACCCCATACTCATTGGTGTATGGATGTGAAGCCGTTCTCCCTCTGGAAGTTCAAATTCCATCTCTTCGGATCGCTCTCGCAACCCAGATGACGACCGAAGAACAGCATCAGAAGCGCCTCGAAGAACTCGAGATGCTCGATGAAAAGCGCCTGGAAGCTCAACAGCATATTGAGTTTTACCAAGCCAGAATTTCTCGAGCCTTCGACAAAAAAGTTCGACAAAGGAGCTTTAAGGAAGGGGACTTGGTCTTAACCGAGAAATGTCCTATGATCCTTAACTCCAAGAAGAAAGGCAAATTTGAACCCAAATGGGAAGGACCGTTCGTAGTGGAAACAGTCTACTCGAACGGCGCCTATCGTCTAGTCACCAAAGATGGTGACCGGCTCATGATGCCAGTAAATGGCAAATTTCTGAAGAGATACTATCCTTAGTATCCTCAGAAGAATTGAGGTACCGGGAAGTTCCCGGAAGAATACCACATCGGGGTATTCTTAGGGATAACCCGGTCGCTGATGAACAAGAAATCAATGTTCGAATTCAGAATATTCTTGTTTATCAGAATCTAACTCTCACAAGCACTCTTTTGCTGAGATGAGATTTAATCATTCAATAGATTAATCTTTCCTCACAAAACTTTCAGTGGTTTCTGACTATTCATAGTCTCCACCACACAACTCCAGCTTGGTCAAACCTTACGACAGTTAGGGCCACAGCCAAATTCAACTCTCGATTCCGTCAATGAACGAGAGGTCCACAAATCGAGCGATCAAACCTTCTTTCGGTTAGGATCGTCTCAAATTTCCCACTTGGTCAAACCTTACTACAGTTAGGACCACAACCAAAATCCCCTCTCGATTCCTCCAACGAACGAGAGGTCCACTTTCAATTCAAATGACCAAACCTTACGACAGTTAGGGTCGTTTGAACCTTTTGATTCGGTAATCAAACCTTACGACAGTTAGGATTATCCGAGTCTTTTCGATTCTCGGAGTGGAGATCCCACTCCTAGTCTCACCTGCCGGATCCTGGGGGTGGAGATCCCACCTCGAGTTTCCTTTCCTGCTGAAGATAGAATATAAAATTCTTCCTCTTCAGAGTCGAATGACCAAACCTTACGACAGTTAGGGTCGTTCGAACCTTTTGATTCGATAATCAAACCTTACGACAGTTAGGATTATCCGAATCTTTTCGATTCTCGGAGTGGAGATCCCACTCCTAGTCTCACCTGCCGGATCCTGGGGGTGGAGATCCCACCTCGAGTTTCCTTTCCTGCTGAAGATAGAATATAAAATTCTTCCTCTTCAGAGTCAAATGACCAAACCTTACGACAGTTAGGGTCGTTTGAACCTTTCGATTCGATAATCAAACCTTACGACAGTTAGGATTATCCGAATCTTTTCGATTCTCGGAGTGGAGATCCCACTCCTGGTCTCACCTGTCGGATTCTGGGGGTGGAGATCCCACCTCGAGTTTCCT
>BQKN01038134.1:13532-34041 GCA_022839385.1 Asparagus kiusianus
CCCCCCTTCTCTCCAGGATCTCTTCTTTCCTGCCAAGGAGAAGGATCCGAACTAAGCTGATTTCTTAGTTATTTATAGGGGATTAAGGGGTATAACCGCCCGCTTAATTCACTCCTAAGTAGGGCTTATGGGATGTAACCGCCCCCTTAAATCACTCCAGAATGGAGTTGTGATCCCCTCAAATCGTGGGAAACGGTTTTGAAACCGTTCAGCTTGTGTTTGAACGAGTCAAACACAAAATCCGTATTATGGCGTGGATTCTACGTTCAAACGCAGTGTCTGGAAGCTCGGACGCAGCGTCTAAAAGCTCATTTGCAGCAATTAGAAACTACGTTTGTGGTCAAACATGAGCTGCGTTGGCAGCTAGAACTGAGCTGCGTTTGTAGCGCTTGGAGCTGAATGTGAGTTGCGTTTGCACTGCGTCAGTGGCTATGAACGCGGTGCGTCTTGATGCTGGTATGCGGGGAGGACTTCCGCGTCTTGATTTGAAGAGACTGTCGATTTGTAGTCTCTTTCTGTCAAATGTAGACGGTAAAAATTACCGCAACGGACTAACGAACAAATTCGCCCACAAGTCAAGACCATCCACTTAGATGAAGAATGGAGTGTAGCCATGAAACAGGCTCGATGGCACACCTGGGCCCTCACGCACCAAGTCACATAGGCCCACTAGTAGAGTGAATTCGCCCTCATGAACCAAATCCGCTCGCAGAGGGCCAAGTCCACCTACGTGAGTCGAAAGCCGGGTTTCCAGGGATAAGCCTCCCCTACTTCCCGCGATGCGAGGGGAGAGAGCACAGTGCTCCAGACTCATCAGACGGCCGTCCGCAATTCAAGCGAACAAGACAGGCGCCGGACAGGCCTGCATACTCATAAATGCGGGTCACCTCACTCATCAGAATCGAGAGCCGGAGCCATCGGCATACAACAAGCTGCCCAAACCCACTCGGGTATAGAACATCCATTCTCCCGCTCCTATTGAGGCATGGGGAGAGGGCACAGTGTCACAGGACCATCAAGCGGTCGCCCGATGGCTCAGGAAGTAAGTGAGCGGACATGCATCAGAGCAGCCTGCACCCTCATAAATACTGCTTACCTCACTCGTCCAAGCAAAGGGCGAAAGCCGCCAGCGCTCGATGAGTTGGCCAGATCCACTCAAGTATCTGGTTGCCACTGTCATCGATACGAGAAGGGGCTTTCCCACTCCTACGTGACGTGACACAACATGTGGCTCCTCGAATAACTGCTTGCGGCACAGAGGAATAGCAGGATGTCTCTGAACAATGTATGGTCACATCCCATAATTCCAGGAATAGCCAAACTGTCTCTCTCCCATTTAAAGGCTTCTTTCAGCAACCAATGGGGGATCGATCGATTGATCAATCAAAAGAAAAAGGGGCTTCTTACATATCCTTGCATTGCAGCGCCATCTCCTAGCTCCGAGCCCCGATCGCCGGCGAGCCAGAAGAGACGAACTCCCTCACCCTGAGCTTCTACTGAGTACTGAAGCTCTCCGACAACCTCAGTCGAATCGTCCAAGGGAAGCAGACTCGGTACGAGCACCGAGCGAAGCATCCTGTAGCTACCTTAAAGTCCCCACGATTAAATAAACAGGGCCTTCCCTCTGCTTCTGTTGTAATCATTTGATTATTAGTTTGTAATAAGCCTTCTTATCAATACAAACAAAGTTCCCTGTTTTCAGGAGATCAAAAATTACACCTACAGAAGATGGCGACCACAGTGGGAGAAGCTGTTTCCTCTAGCGAAATGGTGATAGCTCAGTTCGATGAGGTTGTTGTTGGGACGACCGTAGAGTCCCTGGAGATTGAGTTCGACCAAGCCAAGTACAAAGAGTACTTGTCTTCTTCCTCTTCCGGTGACGATGCGTCCCGCAAACGCCACTGAGTCGGGTGCAGGAGCCGACCTCAGACGGTCAAAGCTCCCACGCCTGAAGGCTCTACCCGAGTCTTGTCGGGAGAACCTACTCCAAAATTGATCGGGGCTAAGCCACAGATCACGGGGCGAAAGCTCGCCAGATGGGTCGCCAAACGAACCTCAGCGACGCCCGCCCGGGATGAAACACCCATTCGTTCCGGTACGGACCATGCTGCCACAGCCCAAAATGGCACTCCTCCCTCTGGGAGAGCTCGCCAGCGGTGACGGCAGGCGCTCTCTCGACAAAAGGCTCGAGCCTTCGTCTCATACGACGGCCTGAACTACTACACAGGCCCGAAGCATGGCCGACAGGGAGGCAACTCGTTTTACGCCGAAAGTCCCTCCAAGTCAGGAGCACTGACGGACAAAGATAGAGCCACCCGTTCAGGGGAACTTCGCTTTTCAGGTCACATCCCTGATGCGAAAGAACCACCACGAGCGTGCGAGTCTGCCCACGCAAGCGAATCCTTGAAAGTGGGCGGATCTTGCCCCAACCACTTGACGGGTAACTTCGTAGGAAAACCCACAGGCGATACCTCGCCTGCTCACCCGCGTGAGGAGGGGGTTGAACCTCACCCGCATATTGGGGATCGCCCGAGCGCGAGAGTTCGCCTAACAAGACAAACTCACCCAACTCCTACCTCGAAGTGTTCCACCCAGTGTACGGCAGGGGGTACATCCCAGATCCTCACGTGCGGTCACTTAGGCGACCCGTCAAACCTTAGGGATATTCGCCAGTCACCCACGGAAGACCTTCGGGAGTACCTAACTCGCAAACGCACTATACATGAGACGAATCCTCAGTGCCACTGCGAGAGACTCATTCACGCAGTACTCGCCGACTGTCAATGCGTAGGAACGGCGAAACCTTCGGTATTCGAGAGGCTCTCTCAGCGACCCTTTCGACCAAGGCCTACCCGTCAGAGACGCCGTCGCCAGAGACGACGTGCTACCGACGACCTAGATCTCCCGTCCGCCACAATCAATATGACGAATAGGGGCAAGGGGATACTTTCTGATTCCCCAGATTCGGACTCCGTTCTGGGACCTAACTTCCGGTTTTCACAATGCGGACAAGGAAGCATATACCAGCGTACCCGTAGTCGAAAGGGGGTAAGCATCGGGTTCGACTACTCCGCCCTAGCACCCCCCTCCTACGGAGAGGACGAGGTTCATTCGGCGGCAACCACGTCCCAAACCTCACACTCGAGCCAGGAAATACCTGCGAGGGTACACATGACGGAACTCACCCACGAGCAGACAGTGGCTCAAAAGCTGGAGGAACAACAGGCAACCATCGACTCTCTAAGAGAGATGATGGAGCAACTTCTGAATAAGAAGAAAAAGAATAAGAGAACCCAACGCCCCTTACCCCGGCGAACTGGGGACAAGGAGTGGGTACCTCCCCACCGTCTGACGACGAAAACAGAAGACAACAGTAATCCGCAATCGATTACTCTTCTAAGACGTCGCTAGGGACGTCACATACCGGTGATAGCACCCGTGATAAGAGGTTCGACGAGTTCCAAGACCAGCTTAACGTGCTGAAGCTTCAGCAAAACATGAACAAGCTGGGGGTGGTCCGTCCCTACCCTATTGAATGGGATACAGTCCCATACCCGGCGAAGTTCAAGCCGATCAGCTTGGTGTAATTTGACGGCAAGGGCTCGCCCTCGTAGCACATCTACTACTTCATAGCGCAGACTGGGTTCCTTACGGGGAATGACGCCATTCTCACGCGACTATTCATAGGCACCCTCAAAGGGGTGGCCTTTGAATGGTTCCGCAAGCTAGAACCCGGCTCTATCAAATCATGGGCCGATGTCGAAAGGCTCTTTTTGGCCCGCTTCTTCGACGACGACACGGAAGTGTCGATGGCCACCCTCCTGGCCAAAAAACCACGAAAGTCGGAGTCGGTCAACGACTTCGTAAAAAGATTTCGGAACCGATCAGTCCACTGTCGGGACCAAGTCTTCGAGTCAACACTGATCGAGATATGCTGCAACAACCTGCCGATCGACATCCTATCCAAAATAGGCGCGGTGGAAACCCAGACGTGGAAGGAACTGGTGCGTCAGGGTGAACAGGTAGAGATCATGATCAAGAGGCTAGAGGCCGAAGAGCCACAGCCTAAGAAGGGAGCTGTGGAGCCGACTGTGCCAAAGAATCCCCCTCGAACGAGAGGAAAGAAGATCATGGCCGTTGATTCCACCCCAACGCCAAAAGCTGCCCCAAGGTCAAAGCCCAGACAGTTCGAGCAACGCCCTCCGCGGCAATACGACTTCAAGGAAGATCAGGTGGTGGCAACGTTCGATACACTACTCAAGAGCGGTCGAATCAAACTACCAGAAGCCACGAAGCCTGAGGAGGCGGACAAAACTGGTGATCCAAGTTACTGTGCCTATCACAGATTCCTTGGTCACCACACAACCAAGTGCTATGTCCTCAAAGACAAGCTCCAATCTCTCTACGACGCAGGGGTCTTGAAGAAGGAGAAAGTCCAAAAGCAGGTGACCACGAACATGATCACCTTGAGCTTTGGGACAGATCTCCCGGAGGTTCGAGCTCCGGCAGGGGTAGTTCCTATCCCCAAGGCGGTCTTGAAGATCACCAACGACGATCCTCATAACCAGCGGGAGAAAGGTTTGGTCCCGCAGATTCTGCCATTGGGGCAGGTGATGTGGGTCCATCCAGACCTCCTCAACGATGAACAATGGACTGCAAGGCCTTCGAAGGAGGCCATGGGAAAGCATTGCAACGTCATCTCTGCCATCCCAGATAGAGATAACGCAGCGATAACCGCCCTGACCGACTCCCAGATAGAGATAACGCAAGAATTCGCGAAGGAATACCCCGCGAGGGTGGAGAACACAGCGAGACCTCCCGCGAGGCCGGCCGTGACAACCCCTCCTAATCCAGACGGACCAAGCTCGAGCCACCAACCGTTCTGGTTCAACGTGCTCGCGCAGCTAAAAAGCATCCCTGCGCGAATTACCATGTACGACCTCCTTAGGCTATCCAGGACTACCCGGGAGGCCCTACAGGAGGCGTTGGCAGACTCAGAGGCATTCTCGACCCACTTCTCGAAAGAGATAGAGGCGGAACAAGAATGTGCGAATTGTTACCAGGTCTCAGAGAGACGGGTCACGTGCATCACTTTCACTCCTAAGGACATGCTCATCAAGAGCACATCCCATGATCGACCACTGTACTTCATGGGATACGTCGGGTCGGCGAAAGTGGATCGGATCCAAGTTGACCCGGGTTCCTCGTTTAGTATTGTGCCCCTGAAGTTAATCAAGCACCTGGGAATACCGCCAAAACGTCTGTCCTCAACCACCACAACCATTTTTGGCTTCAACACCACGGGGACGCGGCCGCTGGGTAAAATCTGCCTGAAATGTCGAATAGGCAACATGAAGACGGAGGTGACCTGCTACGTCATCGATGCCGAGCCTTCCTACAACGTGCTCTTAGGGCGCCCGTGGATCCATAGCAATCGAATAGTCTCATCCACCCTTCACCAATGCTTGAAGTATGTGGACGATTACGAACGTGTGAAAACAGTAGTGGCCGACAGACAACCCTTCAAAGGCATCGAGAATTACTTCACGGATTCTCTATTGTACCAGGACCAGGTCGAGCCACCGGTTAAAGAACCGGGGAGCGGTAACGAGGCGGATAGCGAACCTAAGTACGGCGATAACCTAATACTAAATGACTTCGAGTCAATTGTAATCGGTTATGAGAGTCATCATGTAACCAACACCGTTCAGGCGGAGAAGATTATCATGAATGAAAAGTCCAACTTTGCTTATGTGTCACCTTGTTCTACGTCTGAGGACGATGAACCCAACGACTCGTGGGCAAAACTCCGCGGCGATCCCTCCCTGCACATGCCAGTATGCTCGTCATACGTCGTGAGAACACGGCCGATTGAATCGTCACGATCTGTATTTGTTGTGCCAGCCCGAAATAATTATCAAAAAGATATAATTTTCGGCCGAATCGATAGTCCCCTACGCACCATGTGGGACGAGTCAGAAGACGAGGACCCAGCGCCTCAGTTTTCGCAATACAGCCAAGTTGCCAAACGCATGATGAACGACATGGGGTATGACCTCACGTGTTTAGAGGGCCTGAATTACGGCCGAGGGCACAAAACGGTCATCCGACCTGCCCACGTGCCCAAGGGTAAACCCTCAAATTACTTCAACAGGACTCGGACGGGCTTAGGCTACTCCTCTTCCTCATCAGACCTGTGCTGTTATGTCAACGAGGACTCCGACTACGCGTGCTCAGGAGATCGATCGTCGGTAACCTCGGCGTGGGACTCGGATGTCAGCGTGAGGGATCTGTTCGATGGCTTTACAGTCAACATGGCTATAATGGATCCCGCCGAAATGGCGGAGGATGGACAACCCCCACTTTATGACGAGACATGGGATCGCCATGTTAACGCCCAGTGGAGTAGTCGCTTCGAGCAACGGAAACCACCGACCGAAGACGAAATCTTCCAGGTGAACATGGGCACTGAGGCGAATCCCAAGCCCATATTCATCAGCGGCAGTCTGCCCCACCAGGAAAAAGAAGATCTCATTGCCCTCATACGGGAATACATTGACGTCTTCGCGTGGAACTACGAAGACATGCCTGGTTTGGATCCGCGGATCGCCACGCATCGCCTCAACATCAGCTCAGATGCCAAGCCAGTCAAACAACAGCAGAGGTGCTTTCGCCCTCAGATTATGGAGGCGATTGAGGAGGAAGTGAAGAAGCTCATCGAATCCGGCTTCATCAGAGAGGAACAGCATCCCGACTGGGTGGCCAATATTGTTCCGGTCCTGAAGAAAAACGGTAAAATCCGTATCTGCATCGACTTCAGAGACCTCAATGCCGCATGCCCAAAGAACGAATTTCCTTTGCCCATCACGGATGTCATCATCGACAACACGTGCGGATTTGAGAGGATGTCTTTCATGGATGGTTTCTTCGGGTACAATCAGATCAAATGCACCCCGAAGACGAGAAACACAGTTCGTTCCGCACTCCTATGGGGGTGTACTGCTACACGGTCATGCCCTTTGGACTCAAGAACACCGGCGCCACCTATTAGCGCGCCATGAGCACGATCTTTCGAGAACACCTACGAAAAATGGTGGAATGCTACGTAGACGACCTGGTCGTGAAGAGTCGCCACAAAGGTGACTACCTCCAAGACTTGAGGACGATGTTTGAACTCATGAGGACTCACCAGCTCAAGATGAACCCCACGAAGTCATTTCTAGGGATGTCTAGTGGTAAATTCCTTGGCTTCGTCGTCACGACAAAAGGGATTCGGATCGATCTAGACAAGGTGTGAGCCATTCAAGAGCTTCAGCCGCCCCGAAATCTTAAAGAGTTAAGAGGCCTTCAAGGACGATTGGCTTACATCCGAAGGTTCATCTCAAATCTTTCGGGCAAGTGTCAGCCGTTCTCCAAGCTTATGGAGAAAGGCACTTCCTTCGTATGGGACGAGTCTTGCCAAAAGGCCTTTGAGGACATCAAGGCTTACCTTTCGAATCCGTCAGTCCTCGCTACGCCAATTTTAGGGAGACCATTTCTCATCTACATCCGGGCCATGGAGTATTCTCTGGGTGCTCTCTTGGCACAAAATGATGACGCGGGCCATGAGCAAGGCATCTACTACCTAAGTAGGACCCTGCAAGGGGCTGAACAACGGTACCTGATGGTCAAAAAAGAATGTTTGGCATTGGTATTCGCCATCCAAAAGATGCGACACTACCTAGTCGGCCAGACAATCCATGTCATCTCCCGGATGAACCCTATTCGGGTCTTCATGACACAACCCGCAGCGTTGAACTGGCGCCTGGCTAGGTGGGCTCTTCTCCTCTCTCAGTATGATATCCACTTCATGCCCCAAAAATCCGTCAAGGGACAGGCCATCTGCGATCTCATGGCCAGTCATCCACTGGGGTCAAAGACCGACTTGTTTGAAGATTTGCCAGATGAACCGCCCAAAGCCAACGTAACTTCGTTACCGGAGGTGTGGCAGATGTTCTTCGACGGCGCGTCTTGCGCGGCTGCGGATGGCTCTATTGTTGCAGGAGTAGGGGTAGTCCTCACTTCTCCACATAACCACGTACTACCCCGAGCCTTTTCTTTGATAGAGCCATGTACCAACAATGTGGCTGAGTACAATGCATTACTCATCGGACTCGAGTTAGCAAAAGAGCTAGGGATACAGCATCTAGAGGCTTACGGTGACTCCCAACTCATCGTCAAATAGATGACCGGCGAGTACGAAGTTAGGAACGACAACCTAATCCCTCTCCACAAAGTGGATGTCATGCTAGTGGAATCATTCGAGAGTTTCCGCATTGAGCACGTGCTGCAATCCAAGAACACGCATGCGGACGCGCTCGCCTCTTTGGCAGCCAACCTGGCTCAACCACTAGGGACAACCCAATGGGTCACAGTGGCGAGCAGAAGGCTCTTTCGGTTGAAAGAAGCTCCAGAAGCGAACGCCACCCATCAAGTCCCAGATCAGCCCAGTGCTGAGGACTGGCGCCTCCCGATCATCGATTACGTCCTATACGGCATATTGCCCGAAGATGCAAAAGAGCGAGAGTCTGTCCGAAGACGCGCCACGAGATTCTACTATGATTCGACCACCAAGACGTTGTATCGGAAGTCGTACGACGGCTTGTTGCTCCGATGCCTTTCAAAAGCAGAGGCACAAGAGGCTCTGCGCGAGGCCCACGGCGGCGTTTGTGGAGCCCACCAGCCTGGACCCAAACTTTGGGATCACCTACGAAGGATAGGCTATTTCTGGCCTGGGATGGTTCACGACGCGGTCGTCTACGCGTAGCGCTGCCATGAGTGCCAGGTCCATGCCAACTACATGCACCAACCGCCTGAAGACCTACACCCGACAAAGGCTTCATGGCCCTTCGAAGCATGGGGAATGGACATAGTGGGGCCAATATCCCCGCCGTCGGTGAAAGGTCATCGCTTCATCCTCGCGATCACTGACTACTTCTCTAAATGGGCCGAGGCCATCACTTTAAGAGAAGTCAAGACTAATGACGTGGTAAAGTTCATCAAACACCATGTCATCTTCCGATACGGCGTACCCCGACGTATCATTCATGATAATGGCACGCAATTTGTCAGCCATGCATTCACCAGTGTAGGCGTATAAAGCTGCTTATAGGTCCCTTAACACAGCTCGACACGATAATTCGACAAACCAACGAACCATCGGGCGATGAATCCAAGCATGTTCGTTAGACCACAATACCGAAGCCAAGTGAGACGCGACGAAGAGGATTAACGAGGCAACGAGGTTAACGAATCGCACGCAAACAACGGAATACTTCTAATCACGTGCACAATCAAGCTTACGGATCGATGAATCAACGAATCATCCAGCCGTAGAGTCCATCACATCGGGAGCGGATTCGAATTCAAACACCGAAGCGGATTTACTGCCAAATCAGGATTCAGATCAACAAATCAGAGTCCAAATAAACATCGAAACCAGAAGACGGCAAAACGGCAAATACCTGGAGGGCTCGGTCAAAACCGAGCCACTCCTAGGTGGCTCGGCCAAAGCCAAGCCACCTAGGTGGCTCGGCCAAAGCCTCGCCACCTCCTCGGTGGCTGGGGGGCCGCGCCACCACCAGGAGGTGGCTCGGTGGCCGAGCCACCTGGGCCAAGGCACAGTTCTGAGTGCCTATAAATAGGCTAGAGGGCTCATTGTTTTGGAGGTTGGAATTTTTGGAGGCGAAGCTCTGCTGGATTCAGATCTGAACCTCGGAGTTTTTGAAGCTTGAAGACTTGCAAATTTTTAGATCCGGTGCTCGACGATCATCCACGTCAAATAAGGCAGGAGTTCGAGAGGTATCGGATCTGAGATCTACACGGCTACCCTCCGGATCAAAACTTGGTTTTTGATCCCGAGAAGAGTATCGATTTCGCTTGGTCGATTTCGATTACTTCGGGTGATTATTTCCTTGGTGAACTAATCCCCCCGGCTATTATTTCCTTCGCGAAATAATACCCGTCATACCGTGTAGATCTGACCGGATCTAGATCGCGCGGTGGTCCACGGATTAACCCCGGCGCAGTCGAAGAACCCACAAAAGCAAGAGACCGCAAAACAGGATCTTGCGATTTGTTCAGGAAAGTTGTAATCTTTTTATTTTTTCTTTTCTTTGATTTTGTTGTAACCGGATCTTATAAAAAGACCGGATCTTTTGTAATCGAAAAACAGTTACTCGAGAGAACAATGAATTCAATAAAGAAAGCAACTTTTCCCGTGAACAATCTGGCGACCACAGTGGGAGCCACCGATCTCGCTGCCTAGATCGTTACGCCGCAGCCGCGGATCTCAATCCCGGTCGAGGAGGAGGTCGAGTATGAATTCGACCAACAAAAGTTTGAGGAGTATCTGTCATCCTCGTCCGGATCCACCTCCCCCCGCAAGTCCAAGAAGTTCTCCTCTAGGAGAAAAGTTTGTTTGTATGAAGATGTAGAGAACACCAATGAAGATCTCACCCCGATTGATGCCAAAGTTGCATCGGGTGAGGTTCTACCAACCTCCAACCAGGTCAAATTTGTTCTGGCCAACTCTTCCGCCGCTGAGGGCGTGGTGATTCTCTCAAAGAGAGCCCACCAGAGGCGACGTCAACGCCTGGCGCGACAATTCGCGAAGGCAATGGAGTCCGTTGATGGAATCCGCTACAACGCGGATCTGAAGAACAGGAGAGGCAAACAGCCTCAACAACCGATGAACGGCAGCTCCTCCAAGCCGCCAACGAAGGAATGGATCCGTGTCAAACGGAATCGTTCGACACTTGAGGAGCGCATTCGCAAGCGCCGCGCACTATCAGTGCAAGCACGGGCTCAAGTCCAAGAAGCCCGTAGAAGCCTGCAGAAGGAAGTGGCCAAGAAACCGCCACCAACCCATCAAGTATGGAGGCCGAAGTCTGAAGCGGCGATTCAGGCTAAAGAGCAACCATTGTAGCCTTCAGCAAAAGTTCAACCGCCGGCAAATCAACCTAAATCATCGATAATCCCCACAGCTACTCTGAGAGATCCCACAGGACCGTCCCGAAGAAGGAGGTCAGTTCTGGAGTGCCTCGGTCCGCTTCCCGATGAGCGATGCAAAGCTCCAGTTCAAGAACGTTTGGGCCCAATGAAGAAGCCCCGAACGACTCAACATGCTGGGGGTCGCCACCACCCTCAACATGACAAGGAAATCATGGCAACTACACGCACCAGTTTGCGCATTAAAGTCCAAGAGCCCGCCGAAAACTCATGCCCACAAAGGCGTGTTTCGAGACGCGTGACTCTTAAAAGCCCAAAGAAGGCAGTTCACCCTCAGAAGGAAGCGTTGTCGTCTGATGATGATAGCGTTATACCTGAGAAATCGTGCCAACACACGATAGGTTACTCCGACCTTCAAACTGACGAGTTGTACTATCGTGTTGGGGGTACGAGTAAAACCAGAAAAATGAGTCCTCAAAAACCAGAAACTCAGTGCCCCTGTTCCAAACTCATTCGGGCAGTATTGTCTGAGTACAAATGCTCTAATACAGTCCCCGAAAGAATTTTAGTTTTCGAAAGGCTCAGTACCGAAGCGCCAAAACCAAGGCCTAGGCGTTTCCGACGAAGAAGAACGGTGGTTGAAGATGGAGAATTTCCGAGGGTCACCACTAACATGACTAGTAAAGGAACATCGACACGGGATAATCCCGAGTCGATTCCGGAAGCACCCCGGCGTGTAACCCGTCTGCAGTCTGGAGCTATCATACGAGCGACTTATGGTAGGGTTCGGACAAGATTACCTTCAGAAGATGAAGAATCGGATGCCTGCTCTACGATCGCATCAGATAATACGGTATCCAGCGAGGGACAACCCCACGAGTCACTTATGATAAGTGCGGAACAAGTGGCCAAGATGCTCGAAGAAGCCATGGCCAAACAACAGGAGAGCTTCAGGTTCGACATGCAGATGGCCATGCAGAATATGAGAGAAATGCATGACCAACAAATCCAAGCACTGACAAACCGGCAAGGCGAACCAAGTCGTCGTAACCAGGTTAATTAGGAAGATGAGGATGCACATGCGGATGAAGCTCACAATGCCAATAATCCTCCCGTCAATGCAGGGGGTGGTAACGATAATGCCAATGAAAATACAGGTGAAAGTTTTAAAATCAAAAATCTCGAGAGCAAAATCAATACGTTGATTTTCGCTCAAGAGATCAAGAAGACAGGCATTCCTTGTCCATACCCGAGAGAATAGGAATCGATCCCGTATCCGGCGAAGTTCAATTTAATTAACTTCACGCCGTTTGATGGGAAGGGTTCACCCACTCAGCATGTGATTTACTTCAAATCACACTTAGGGGTTATCTCTGGTAATGAGCCTCTGATGGTACGGTCCTTCATTGGCACTCTTCGTGGAGTCGCCTTCGATTGGTATCGCCGCCTCAAGCCAGGAAGTGTGAATAGCTGGGACGACATGGAGACTAAATTCCTCACCAACTTCTTCGACGACGACACCGAGATATCCATCGGGTCGTTGCTTGATGAGAAACAAAAAGACGGGGAATTGGTTGATACCTTCGTCAAAAGGTTCCGGAACAAGGCGATGAACTGTCGGGACCCGATCACTGAGGAATTCATTCTCCAGACTTGCCACAACAACCTCGCATTGGACATGCTGGAAGCGATGGGGACAGCACCGTCCAAAACATGGAAGGATTTGAAGGTTTAAGGAGAGCAAGCCGAGCGATTCCTCAGAAGGAAGAAGGCGGAGAGAGGCCAACAGGCGACAAATGCTCCAACACAGAATTTCAACCCACGGGGGAAAGGTAAGACACATGCTAATGCAGTTGATGCTAATCAAACTTTCCAATTGCAACCTCAGCAACAGCCACAGCGGCAACAACGGTCTCAGAAGCAGAAATCTTCGGAGCCAAGATTTCCTAAAGTGTACTCCTTTAAAGATGACGAAGTTCCCGGCATCTTTAAGTACCTGTTGGAAAATAACAAAATCCAGCTGCCGGCGATCGTGGATCAAGAAGGGGCTAGCAAAGTGACGGATCCGAAGTATTGCGCATACCATAGAGCGGTCCATCACCCTACAAGGTCATGCTATCATCTCAAGGACAAGATCCAGGCGTTAATTGATGTGGGCGTTATAACCCCGAAGCCGCCCAAGAATGTAGGAGCAAATGCAGTATCAATCAGCTTTGGATCAGTGCCCACGGCATGGTTTGAACCAAAATGTATCACCAAGGTAGGAATGAAGACGGTGAACGACAACCCATACGGACAGCGCCAAAAAGAACTTGTGCCACACACAACCCCAAACGGCGTCCACCCTGATCTTATTGAGGACGATCAATGGACGACTTCCTCTACCAAAAAGGGTAAAGGCAAGCCCTGCAATGCTACTTCCATAATCTTCGAAGAGGATGGTGATGAAGCTCTTACCTTCCCGCTCTCCGAAGAAGAACAAGAAGTTTTTGTCACTAGAAGTGGAAATCAATACCACTTTAACTATCCATCGCCTAGTGATCAGTTAGCTGAGCCGGGGGTGACTAAACGGGGACCAGCCAAAACTCTCGCGGAGCTGGGGGTGATTGCGGCTCCTAAACCAGTTGAAGAGGCTCGATGATAGCCGGTTGACAAACAGAAAGAAAAGAGACCCCAGGAGGTTCAGAATCCGAAGCAGTCTCGTTTCAATCGTCCCATTGGAAGAGATAAACCGGAGAGCTCGAACACTCCACGCATTTTTGATATTATGGCTTAACTAGCTAACATTCCAGCGCGGATAACACTGTATGAGTTGTTGCGGTTGTCTAAAGAAACCAGGGAAGCCTTGCAAGAAGCCTTAGCTAATTCAGAAGTGTTCCTTACTCAGGTCAAGCCGGTACCTGAAGAGCCAGAACAGTTAATTCAACACTACAATATAGCGGCTAAAAACCTTCCCTGCATTACCTTCACCAAAGAGGATATGCAGACGAAGAATTCGAACCATGATCGACCCCTATATTTCATTGGGTATATATTGGCTCCAGCGAAGTCAACCGAATCCAAGTGGATCCGGGTTCTGCTGTGAGTATTATGCCGCTTCGCTTGATGCATAGCCTCGGCATTCTAGTCAGTAAATTGGTGTCCACAGGCACTGTTATCTACGGATTCAATACCAGCGGGTCAAGACCTTTGGGTAAGATCCGAATAAAATGTCAAATGGGTGACTTGAAGACGGAGGTCAAATGGGTAACTTGAAGACGGAGGTCACATGTTACGTGATTGATGCTGAGACATCATATAACTTACTACTAGGTCGACCTTGGATCCATAGTAACGTTATAATTCTCTCCACTCTCCATCAGTGTTTGAAATATGTCGACACTGATGGTAAGGTCAGGACGGTGGTCGCGAATAAGCAACCATTCAAAGGGTTTGAGAATTATTTCACTGATTCCCTCCTTTATGGTAACGAATCCGATACTGAACCATCAGCCCAGGGCACGGACAACGGAGAAGAAGCTGATACCGAAGCCGGATTTGATTACAATGGAGGTTTTGTTTTAAATGACATTGTACCCTTTGTAATCAATCTTGACGATGAACAATCGTCAGATGACAGTTGTAACTGGTAACTTGCTAATAATAAAATAAATGATAATTTAGAGTACTCACTGTCTCTTGATGATGTGATAAAGGGATTGTATGATAATCTTGATTTATATACGCCGCTCCGATCGTCATATATAACAAAGAAACACCTCCAGCATTCTTTCGGAACAACCCTGATCGTTCCTGCCAAAATAGGAGGCGAAAAAGAAGTGATTTACGGTAAAGGAGAGAGTTTTCCATTACCTGATCATTTCTTAAGGGAAGATGAGAATGAGGACAAACCTGGTCGACATTTATCTAAGTATAGTCCGGAAGCACGCAAGCTCATGGAAAAATAGGGATATGATTTCACACTCGGAGAATGTTTATACTTCGATCGAGGTTCCCGTATTCCAACCAAAGCGGCATATGTACCAAAAGGGAAACCGGATGATTATTATAAATTCAGACGAGGATTAGGGTATGTCTCTTCTTCAGAAGACGAGTGTTGCTGGTTAATCAATAACCAATCATCTAGACAATACAATGATGGGTACTCATCAGATTCCTCGAAATAGGATTCCGATACAAGTTTGGGGGAAGTATTCAAAGCCCTAATGACGAACATGACTACAGCTGATCCATCCACAATGGAGGACGACGATCAAATGCCAACGTGGGAAGACCCATGGGTTCATCACCTGAACATGCAGTACGGCGATAGGTTTGAACAGAGGGAACCCCCCACTGAAGATAAAATAGTCCAAATTAACATGGGCGATGAGGCCAACCTAAAGCCCATATTCATCAGCGATAGTCTCCCCCAAATGAGAAGGAGGAATTAATTGCTCTCATCAGAGAATACATTGACGTCTTCGCTTGGAACTATAAGGACATGCCAGGGCTCGACCCCAATATGGCAATGCACCGCCTCGATATCAGTCGGATGCTAAACCTGTCAAACAACAGCAAAGACGGTTTCGTCCACAGATTATGGAAGCCATTGAGGCAGAGGTTAAGAAATTGATTGACTCAGGATTTATCCGAGAGGAACAACATCCAGACTGGCTAGCCAATATTGTTCCCGTCATGAAGAAGAATGATAAAATCAGGATTTGCATCGACTTCAGAAACCTGAATGCGACATGTCCAAATGATGACTTTCCTCTCCTAATCACGGACGTCATCATCGACAATACGTGCGGATTTGAGAGAATGTCTTTTATGGATGGCTTTTCAGGATATAACCAGATCAAGATGCACCCGGATGACGAGAAGCATACAGCGTTCAGAACGCCCCTCGGTGTCTTTTGCTACACGGAAAACAGTCGAGTGCTACGTTGACGATTTGATAGTAAAAAGGTAAAACAAAGAAGATCACATCAAGGATTTGAAGACGATGTTCGATCTCATGCGGAGTCACCAATTGAAGATGAACCCCACTAAATCCTTCCTTGGAATGTCCAACGAAAAATTCCTTGGATTTGTCGTCACCACTAAAGGTATACATATCGATCCTGACAAGGTGAAGGCGATACATGAATTGCAACCCCCGAGAAATCTAAGAGAACTCAGAGGATTGCAAGGGCGTTTAGCTTACATCCGGCGGTTCATCTCAAATCTTTCTGGGAAGTGCCAACCATTCTCTAAGCTAAACAAGAAAGGTGTATCATTTATTTGGGACGACGCCTGCCAAAAAGCACTCGAAGATATCAAAACATATCTGACGAATCCTCCTGTTCTCGTCGCACCAAAATCAGGTAAACCGTTCTTGATTTACATCAAGGTGATGAACCACTCGATAAGTGCTTTGTTAGCACAAGACGATGATAATGGTCACGAACAGGTAGTTTATTACCTAAGTCGGACCTTGGTAGGCGCCGAGTCTCGATATCCGATGATTGAGAAAGAATACCTCGCATTAGTATTCGCAGTACAAAAGATGCGGCATTACTTGGTCGGACAGACGATTTACGTCATTTCTAACGTTAATCCAGTATGGATATTTATGACTCAACCGGGTTTGATGAATTGGCGTTTAGCGAAGTGGGCCCTTCTCTTGTCCCAGTATGATTTGCAATTCAAACAGCAGAAGTCGGTCAAAGGACAAGCGATTTGTGATCTTTTGGCGGCAAACCCGACAACAGATGCGGCAGAAGTATATGACGACTTGCCGGATGAAACCCACGAGGTTAACACTACATCACACCAACAAGTATGGCAATTATACTTTGACGGTGCTTCGAGAGCAGTTAATATGGCAGTAACCCCCGGATGTCCGAAGGTCTCCCCCGGAGTTGGAGCTGTCTTAGTTTCCCTGGGGAAGCATGTGATGCCTCAGGCTTATTCACTGACTGCTCCATGTTCCAATAACATAGCCGAGTACAACGCGCTTCTCATTGGACTCAGTTTCGCCAAAGAGCTGGGGGTCGAATATCTCAAAGCTTTGGGGATTCTCAATTGATATTCAACCAAGTCCGTGGAGAGTATGAAGTCAGGAATCAAGACCTGATCCCGTACCACCAGGAGGCAATCAAAATAGAAGATTCTTTTAAAGAATTCTTTATTGAATACATCCCTCATCTCCAGAACGCTTATGCGGATGCACTGACAGCGCTAGCAGCATCACTTGCGTAGCCTCCCGAAACTGAACTGCTAGTCACGGTAAGATCGCATCAACTCTGCATACCCATATACAGTATGGATATCGAAGAGGAAGATGATAAAAACATAAACGCCAAGGAGGTGAACTCAACTCAAATTGGGTATGAGTCCCGAGATTAGCGTTTTCCCATCATTGACTACGTCCAATATGGTATTTTGCCAGAGGATGCAAAAGAAAGGGAATCAATCCGCCGAAGAGCACCAAGGTTCTTCTATAATACCGAGACCCATACATTATACCGTCGGGGGTACGATGGTTTGTTACTCTGATGCCTTTCGAACAAAGAAGCAGAAGAAGTTCTTAAGGAAGCACACGAAGGAGAATGTGGTACGCATCGGCCCGGTCCCAAGCTGTATGATCGCATCAGGAGAATGGGATATTTTGGCCGATAATGGTTCATGATGCAATCAAATACGCCCGAGAATGTCATGCCTGTCAAGTACATGCAAATTATATGCATCAACCACCGGAGCGTTTACACACGTCAACCACGTCTTGGCCGTTCGAAACATGGGGTATGGACATTGTCGGTCCTATTTTTCCCCCTTCAGTCAAAGGCGATCGATTTATTCTCACAATCACGGATTACTTTTCAAAGTGGGCTGAAGCAATTCTGCTTAAAGAAGTGAAGACGAACAACGTCATCAATTTCATCAAGCATCATGTCATATACCGACACGGCGTGTCAAGACGGATCATTCATGACAACGGTCCATAGTTCATAAGCAACACTTTCGTCAGGTTCTGTGACAAGTTCAAAATTCAAGATGTTTCGTCAACAGCTTATTATCCTGCTTCGAATGGATTAGCTGAGGCTTTTAACAAGACGATCATCAAAATCCTGTCAAAACTCGTGAAGACCAATAAACAAGACTGGGATGATAAACTCGGTGAAGCACTCTGGGCTTATCGTACCACTATACGCACACCTACAGGAGCTACCCCATATTCATTGGTATATGGATGTGAAGCTGTGCTGCCATTGGAAATCCAAATCCCATCCCTTCGGATCGCTCTCGCAACGGAGATGACGAC
This sequence comes from Asparagus kiusianus, assembly GCA_022839385.1. Taxonomy (NCBI): domain Eukaryota; kingdom Viridiplantae; phylum Streptophyta; class Magnoliopsida; order Asparagales; family Asparagaceae; genus Asparagus; species Asparagus kiusianus. The sequence continues at coordinate 31,810 of BQKN01038134.1, forward strand.
GGAAGAAAAACATCAAAAACGTCTCGAAGAACTCGAAATGTTGGATGAAAAGCACTTGGAAGCTCAACAACACATTGAGTTTTATCAAGCCAGAATATCTAGGGCTTTTAATAAAAAGGTCTGACAAAGAAGCTTCAAGGAAGGAGATCTGGTCCTCGCTGCTCGCCGACCAATAATCCTCAACTCCAAGAAAAAAGGTAAATTTGAACCCAAATGGGAAGGACCGTTTGTGATAGACACAGTCTAGTCAAATGGCGCTTATCGCCTAATCTCTCTAGAGGGCGTCAGGCAATTAATGCCAATAAATGGGAAGTTCCTAAAAAAGTACTATCCCTAGTACATTCAGGATAACCTATTTATCGGGAAATTTCTTGAAGAATATTACACTTAAAATTCTAGAGGATAATCCAAAATTATTTCTACCACCAAAATCCCTCACTGATCAATTTCAATTGACAGTGAGTCCACCAAAAGTGTCTTTCTGGTCCAAGCCACCAACAAATTCCCCTCTTGATTCTTTCCACGAACAAGAGGTCCACTTTCAATTTAGAGCCTCCTTTCGATAAACGAAAGAACTCCCTTCTTTTCTCTTTGGTTAAACCTCTTCATGGTTATAACCAAAGTTGAAATTTCATTTCGATAAACAAAAAAACTCATCTAGATAACCAATCCTATAAAAGGTAAGCTTATCTAGATCTTTCGGATTCTCGGAGTGGAGATCCCACTTCTAGTTTCTTTCTTGCACTGGAAATAGAATATAAAATTCTTCCTTTCCAAAATCAAGGAATAGAATATAAAATTCTTCCTTCCTTGTTCGGGGAATAGAATATAAAATTCTTCATGTCCCACACCAACCCTTTTTCAAAGAATTTATCAAATTTAGGATTCGTCCTAGGAAGTTTATCCCGAATCCTAAGCAGGGATAAGTCTGCGCCTAACACGCGCTATCGGTTTAGTCTTTCTTCGTAGAAGAAGACACCAGAGTTCGATTCTGAGGTATTCTATCCTGAAACCTAAGCAGGGATAAGTCTGTGCCTAACCCGCGCTGCCGGTTAGTTCTTAACCGTTAAAAAGAACACTCGCCCACATATTCAACATTGTGGCAGGTTGTTATTAATAACACCAAAATCCATGCCTTACACGTATGGGGAATTTCATCCTGAATCCTAAGAAAGGATATGCCGACGCCTAACACGCGCCGTCGGTTTAGTCTTTCTCCGTAGAAAAAGACACCAGAGTTCGATTCTGGGGTACCCTATCCTAAAACCTAAGGATAAGTCAGCGTCTAATACACGTTGCCGGGTGGCCTATTACCGTAACAATGGTAAAGTCTACGTATTCAAAGTCGTAGCAAAGAGTCTAAGGGAGTTCATTCCGTTAGCACAACGTCACATGTAGAACGGATTTAGATAATCCGCATGCTAGCCCGACTCAAACGGTAGTCGGTAAAGGCTAATCAAATCCGTTGAAGGCTGAGGATTAGCCAAAAATCCTAAAGTCAACGCCTAACACGCGCTGCCGGGTAGCCTATTCCCGTAACAAATGGTAAAGCGTATGTATTCAGCATCATAGCACAAAGTCTAAGGGAGTTCATTCCTTTAGCACAACGTCACATGCGGAACGGACTAAAACAATCCGCATGTAAGCCCGATTCAAACGGTAATCGATAAGAGCACGTCAAATCCGTTGAGGGCTGAGGATTTGCCAAAAATCCTAAGTCAACGTCTCATACACGTCGCTGTTTAGTCTTTTCACAGGAGAAAGAAGAAGTCTACGTATTCAATATCGTAGCACTAAAAGGGTTAACTCTTTTAGCTTAACGTCACATGCGGAACGGACTTAAACAATCCGCATGCTAGCCCGACTCAAACGGTAGTCGGTAAAGGCTTATCAAACCCGTTGATGGCTGAGAATTTGCCAAAAATTCTATAAATACGAGTCATTGACGCATCAACTCCGTAGATTGGTCTCGTGATTCGAGTATCTGCCACGCTCTAATACCTTAAGAGCTTAAAACTGTGTATACTCCAGCAGACGTACGAGTATAAACTGTGTCGAACGCCGGCCAACGCGTCACAAGGAAGCTCAAACGCCGGATAACGCGTTGCAAATGAAGATTCAACGCCAACAATCGATGGTCAGTTCTATGTTGAAACAACAAACACGAGCTAAAGATCAGAAAATCAGGAATTAGCTTCAAGTTCGAAATTCCGACAACGGTCAGACAATAAA
>BQKN01038135.1:0-11121 GCA_022839385.1 Asparagus kiusianus
CCCCCCTCTAGGGTCTAACACCTATGTTCGATGGCTTCTAGCTGGAGTCGAGATATTCGTTGGGCTATCCCAGAATTGACTTTTTTTCGGGAGAAAAGTCAGGATTAGAGCCATTTGAAGCAATCACAAACTTTCCTTTGTCAACCATGTTGATAGTGACTTTATGGAATTTATCATCCTGGATAGTAGATTTTCTCTCGTGAAAATGTCTTAGCTTGGTCTTTGATGCTTCGGTGGTAAGTTTCTCAAATATCAAGACCCTTTGTGAAATGGTCCTGTGGCAGCAAAATTTTGATAATACTACCTTGATAGATCTCCCACATGGACAGTGAGAGCTGGTTTCTCGGACACCCTTCTTTTGATATTTGTTCATACCCCCAGCTTGATGGTGCAGCTCATTGGAGTAATCTATCGCTTGTTGGTGTGATGTCCTAAGTATAACGTTGTCTTTTAACAGACACGTCTTCATTTGGGGATGAAGAACCTTGTTGATATTCTCGGGACGATTTGTTGTCTCCTTTGAATGATCCAAGGTCGCATCAGGAGTCGCACATTTAGGACCACCCCCTTATGAGTGTGGAACCTTAACGGACTCTTGGATTTCAATACGAACCCCCAGGCGATCGATGCTAGGAGTCCTCTTATGCACGACGCACGAACATGTACAATGAGGTGTTCCGATTTGTTTGGAGGCGGCGGGACACGTTTGAGCGGCCTTTGGCTTGACGGGAGTGTTTATACGACCCCCAGCCTGAGGAACTACTCAGGTTTTGTTCACCAGAGCTTTGCCTTGATCTTCGTACGAAGGACCAAGATGGTCCATCGTCGTAACATTGAATTTCGATAGGTCAATGCTACCGTGAGACTTCTCCGGAGGTACGGGATCAACTGGAATAGGAACGTGGCTTGATGAAAGCGGAGAAATGGCTACGGGAGGTAAATTAGATGCGGGACACCTTGAGGTGACTCGGGCTTGGTGCGAGTCACCCTGGAGTGACTTGGGACTTCTGATCTTTCGGCCACTGTCAGAGTTGTTTTTTATGTCGTTTTAGACTTTGGCCTACAGACTTGGCGTAGTCTTGATGGTTTTTTGGCCACCTCTTCCTTCTTCATTCCTTGTGCCTTTTTGCAAAAGGGTGTGAACATGTGAGGCACATGCATGACGCCTTTGGATACGCTCCTTCCGGGTTGACCGGTTCCTTTTGATAAGGATCCATTCTTCTGTCGATGGCTTGGAGGATTTATCAGCCACACGTTGTTGAAGTGATTCAGTTACTTGACACCTCCTGGACTCTAAGTTTGTGTAATATCAAACCCCGTCAACTTGTTCCAATCCCTTGGCAAATTGATGAGCTTGGCGTTGGCGTCACCTCTGACGAGATCTCTTCGTCAAAGTTAGCGTACTTTGATTGGATAACTCCTTGATTACAGACGAGTCACTTGTAGCCTTCATCATTGAGTATGCCTCCTTTAAAGACAATATCTTTCCGCATTTGCAGGGAGAGGAAGGTTTTGATGAAGACGAGGAGAAATATTCCTCGAACTTGGCTTCGTCGAACTCGTACTCAACCGTTGAATCAACCGGGATCTTGATCTTCAGTTGTGAGATGACAGTCTCGGCAACAAGACTATTAGTTCCCATTGTGGTCGCCAACGTGTTTGCGACGAAAGTTGGTTTATTCATGGAACTCATTACAACTTTAATCATTTACAACGAGTTCAAAAGAGTTAGTCTTTTTATAAGACTTTTCTTACACTAATAAAAAAATAAAAATACAACTCTCTAGAAACACACGTAGAAGACATTTATCACCCGCTGCTTGCGTAGGATCTTTACCTGTGTTGGGGTTTATCCGTGGACCATTGTGGATCAGATCCGGTTAATTGGAATAAAAGATCAATGCTCTTGCTTTAAAAAGAAAACAATCGTAGAAGTAAATAACCTTAACAAAGTGAGATTACTACTCTTCCCGAGATCAAAATAAAGTCTGATCTTAAGGAATGATGAAACGGGCTTTAGATCTCTCCAAATCCACTCTTTATGCACATGAATTCGCTAAGATCTCGCTAGCCTCTCTCAAATTCGTCAGAACCTCACCCTAGCTCCTCTGAAATTTGTGGTTCCCTTTAGATCTGCCTTTATAAGGGTATTAGGGGTGTATTTATACATTTTAAATATCGTGTTTATGGATAAGATCGAAGAACAATCGTTATTATCCGTTTAGGTGAGTTTTTGGTTGTGTAACAGCTTTCACACGTTTAAGGATAACCTCACATGTTTATGGATGACCCCAAGGAGTTCTAGAAGACAATATTTTTAGAAAATACGTCGAGATCTGACCTAGGCGTGAGTCACTTCGAAGTGACTCAGAATTTCCGAGTCACATTGAGGTGACTCGGATTCTTCGAGATAGTTTGTATCGTCTTTAGTATTTTAGATTTAATTCCCACGTCTGACTTCAAAATGAAGTTATTCATGATGCATTGGAAAGTTGACGAAGAGAGCTACAACTTTTATCTTTTGAGAATTTTTAGATTCAAATATCATCATGGTTAAAATTTTACTTCTTCGTGCGGGTCACTCTAGATTGACCCGCACGTGTGCAAGCCACCTTAAGCCCTCCTAATTGTATTTGCTTCATCGTTTCACAAGTTTTAACATTTTATGTGCATTCCTTCACTTTTTTTATAGCATCGGATGATCCTCTTTGACTTGGATAATCCTCTTTGATTCGAATAATAGCGTTTATTACCTTCTCTCTGTTTCGAACTATGTGTAGGAACCTATAGGCAATTTTTGATGCCTACAATTGGTCTTCATGCTCAAATGAGTTACTTGGTATACTTTCCTCTATCTCATGTAAGTCAAAGTCTTGGCTCATCTCCCCCTTGAGGGAAAAATCCTCTTCGAGGAACTTTGCATTTCGTGACTTGATCATAGAAGTTATTCCAACTTCATGTACTGTAATAAATGCGTAACTTTTGAATGCTTTGAATAGCAGATAAATATGCACACCTTCTCCCTTAGGGCACACTTTCTATGTGGATAGGATGAGGTATGTACATAAGTTATTGTGCTCCATGAAGTGTGTAATCAACAACCTTGGAAGGCATACGATTTAGTTCATAGATAGCAGACAATAGCGTTTCATCTCCCCAAAAGGATATGGATAAATTCACTTGTGCCATCATCCACGTAAGCATGTCAAATAATATTCTATTCCTTCTCTCTGTCATACCATTTTGTTATGGAGTATAGGTAATAGTTATTTGTTAAATGATCCCTTTCTTCTCACATAGTTCCTTGAATTGTTAAGATAGATATTCTCAACCATACTCAGTTCCTTGTCAAACCAATTCTCAACCTCATTTAAGCAGCGTTGAAAGCAATCTTCATACTTGTGGGAGATCAAGGTAGATTGGTTGTGTCATGAACAATGATTAATGAGTATAGTGACATAAGGAACTCAAGTCCAAGCCTTCATACTTAGTAGTCAGCAGTATCAAAATGGGTTAGTTATGTTGGTGTGGATGTACACTATTCCAAACGATTCTCTTATAGCTTTGCTTTTAAGGCAAGGTTTTACAGTGAGAAAGATGGTCTTAGTGAGCAAATTGAGAAGTTCTCCTCGAGCAAGATGGATCATCCTTTCTTGTATTATATGAACTAATCTAGCATATGCCATATTACATAATCGTTTCATAGAAATAGACTTCAAGAGAATAACCGTATCTTCTATTGATATTTGTAGTAGAATTGTTTGCATCAATGAAAAGCAAACCATCTTAATGGTTGCCCAACAATGTGGCTATTATATTTCATAATAAAGCATTTTATTAAAAACTAACATCATAATCAAAATGTAATAACCTAAACACTGAAAAGAATTTCTCATCGAAGCATGCAAGACTTCAAGAAGGAGCTAAGAGTTTCCACATTCTTTTCCTTGAAGAGTTGCTCACTTCCCGTTGTAAAGTGATAACACTCCATAAATCCATCCTTGTTCCCCACTACATGGCCTAAGTGTCCTAAGGCTGCAACCACAAATGAGGAGAATTAGTAAAAGGTAGAAAAGAAATAAGACTATAAACTAATGCATCATTTAAGGATGGAGTGGGTACCTTCTTTGGCTGCGCGCATTCACGCGCAAAATGTCCTAGAATTCCATAGTTATGGCAATATGTATTTTAGCTTTTTCCTTTTTTTCCTGCCCTCTTCCCACACCGAGCTTTCTTGTAAGGTTTAGGTTCTTCCCTAAAGGGGTGCATCTTGCATGGCACCTTAAGCTTTGCAACTAGCTAGCGCGACACTCTTGTTGTAGCCTACACGTGGTGAGCTGAAATCTCAGGTTCCTCTAGAATAACACTTTGTTCCTCAAGAACTAAGTATTTTTCAAGATCAGCAAATGTCTTCATATCCTCCTTGTGTTGGAGTATCCTATTAACATTGTCTCACTTTGTATTTTTCAGTAGCGAGCTCATAACAGCCTGAATTTGTCATCAGGTAGTTTTGAGTTGACCTTCCTTACTTAGTTGTGTGATCATATTAGAAATAACTCTAAGATGTTTCTTAATCTCATGAGTAGGATTCATCTTATATTTATCAAAATGAAGATTGAGTACGCATAGGTCAATGACTAAGGTCACCCTAAAAGCCTGATGCAAAGCTTCCCACATTTTCTTTGCAAATAAGATACTTTTTTACTAGCAAATGAGATCGTCATCCATGCAGCTCAAGATCAAGTACTAAGCTCTAGACAAAATATTAAGCTCTGCGATCCATCTTTGACCAAGCGATATAATCCTTTTGTCTTTGAAGAGTGGCTTTCGAATTTGGTGCCTCATGTTCTTTATCTAGAGTAGCCAAGTGATCACACTTGTTTAGAAAATCTTAAGATGCCACATGTTGTTGTTGTCACCATTCTGTTTTTGCGTTTTGAGGATATAAAAAATTATAGCTATGGTGGCCATGACCGACAAACACATAAAATTGGATTTTAGGTTGCTTTTAAATGAGCCAATATAATTGATTATTTTTCCAAAGAGTATAAATTTCAATCTTCATAAAATCATGTTATACTCTATCCTACATCCAATCCTATGCAATAATGTTCTTTTTTATATTGTCTTTCATTCTTTATGCCCCCATGAGCCAAAAGAGGATAAATTTGGAATTTCTATATGTAAGAGTACAATTCAAGTACTTGTATACTCTCTTTTTGGTCACTACGAATTTAACTGTATCTACCACATCCTTCTCATCCACTCTTCAACGCAACACCTCTTTAGGTATTGCAGGTCAGTGCAGCTGAAGGCGTCAGATTGATTTTTGCAATTATTTCACTATAACCCTAAAATGACACTATAGCCTAAGTTGCCAATAAAAAAGACACAACGAACAAAGCTCCTAATGTTGTTATCATTGTGTTCATGTCCGTTGCATTAACTTATCTTAAGTTGATCTAAAGAATCAAGTCCTAGCACAATCGGTTGAACTTCCCGAGGTTGCAAAAACGTGCGTAAAGACCCTAAGCTCTTAGATTGGACCATTATAGTTGACCCAACATGGCCTACCACAGTCAACAGAGCGTCCCAAGGCTGTTGTGACGTTCTGAAAGGCTATATCAATTTTTTTTTATAATATTCACAATTTTAATTTAATTAAGACCTAAAGTAAGTAATATCACTACAGTTGATCCCATATCTAATTTGGTCTCCAAACCAATGTTTTAAAACCACCCTAGGCAAGGCGTCTGCCTAGGTGCAGATGGAGCTTTGGCCACCCAGTTTGGTCGGAGCGGCCATACTAGGTGGCCCACTTATGCTTTCACAAAAAAAAAAAAAAAACCTAAAAAAACCCGCACCCGCTACCCAAACCCGCACCCAATCCCAAACTAAAACTAATGCTCCGTTGGGTTGTGGTTACTGGGCAAATCGTGGGCTGTACGTTAGCCCAAGGATATTCTTTTATTTTCCTGTTTACATTTGTTAAAAAAAATGCATAGAGCAGATTTCGGATTTTGTAGGATTTTAGCAATTGTGATCATAATAAACATGCATCTAACAATTATAGATCTATAGAAATACATATATATGAGATCTATTCATAATCGCTAAACCAAATATAGCGTGAACATTTCACAAAATTGAAACAATTTCTAAATAATTATTGTGTAATTTCATAAATAATTATCGTGTAATGCACAATTTCATGGGTTATTCTTCCTTTTGCAACAACATAACTAGAGGGACTTTATTGCAAATAAGAATAATAAGATATTTGAACCCAATTAATTCGGTCCACCTAAGAACAAGTAGCAAGCATCTGATCCCTTTCTTTTTTTTTAAACAGCAACATGCTTAAAAAATAAAATACAAAGCATTGTAACAAACTTTGTATTAACTCAAGTGGGTGTCAACTAATATTTGGACTGTGTGGTGCTCTTGGGTCCGAATCTGCTCAGGGCTCAAGATTTTCCTTTGGTTAAGCTCTTGCAAAACAGAGATTAAATAGGACTTGTTTGAAAAACATGAACAATAGAAATTTGTCCCAAACCAATAACTAGGCCTTTTTGGATACCATCATGTTTTACATGTGTACATGGTGTTTTGCTAAAAATAAAAAATCATGCATTTGAAAGCTATAGTGTTTTTTGAGCTAAATTATTCTCAAACCAAAAACACAACACTTATTCCAAAATATTTTTTAGATGTTTTAAGTTTGGTGTTTTGATTTTGAGATTGAGGTGGAATTAGTATAATATCAAATATAATATAATAAATATAAGTAATATATAATTATTATTTACATGCTTGTTATATTATATTATACTATATTATAGTTAATCTAATATATTAGTAATATTTATTAAATAATGTAAAAATATAATAATTAAAATATCTTATATATTAATATAATAACAATTACATTATATAATAATAAAATATAAATAAACTAATAAAAAATAGTAAAAATTATTGAAATAAATAATAATATAAACATAATATAATATAATATACAATATTATAATCACTATAATATTATTAACTTTTTAATAAACATATTGTAATGAATTAATAATTATAAAATATTATATAATAGTAACATATTCAATAACAAAACAATAAGATACTACTATTATCATAATAATATATTTTATACATATATATTAATATATTATATAAAAATATTAATATATTATATAATAAATAATATATAATATTGTAAATAAAATAATTTATAATACTAAAATAATTTATTGCTAAAAAGTGTTAACATAAAAATAATATATTGATAATATAATAATATTTATTTATATCATAAATTATTAATATATTATTAAATTATTATTAATAACTCTAAGATATTAGAAACTTGAATATATTATAAAATATTTATAATATATTAATTTATTAATAATATACTCCTAATAACATAATATTAACAATATTAATAATATTACATTATATTTTTAATAGTATTATATTATATAAAAATAAAATAATATTATTTTAAAAATATTATATAATAATTATAATTTAATATAATATTATAATAAATATTAAATTATATTTATATTTGGTACTATAATACTATAATAATGTAAACTAAATGCTATAACATTTTATTTATAATATATTTTATTATAATCAATATATAATATATTAATAATATATTTAATACTAATGTTGTAACGAGTCAAATTAGTGTTAACAAAAAACATTCAAGGTAGCGATTTGAAAATACTTTAAAGAAAAACACAACATCATAAAGTCTTTTTACTAAAAAAAATTAACATCACGCTATCTAAACGAACCCTAGACACATGGCTAACTCATGCTGAGGGGGAAAACGCCAAGAGAAGCCTTCCTTTATTTTGTCTCATCTAAATACAAAACAACAATCATATGAAGCATTCATGGATTCTTATTGCACATATCATGACATAAACTCCATTAATTTATGATGATAAGCAGCGTATTAAAAAATTCCTAATTTGATCTAAAATATCCGATGAAAAAAATTAATTGCCGCCACATAAAAAGAACTAACAATAAATTTAATAACCAGGTCTAAAAACATACTAATTAACATGAGAGTATATATTTAGATCATGAAATATCTAGGCAATACATTGTAACTAACTAACCAAAGAGCACGCACCAAAAGCTATGTTACCATATTAAAAGATGAGAGTGGAAATTATACATCAGATTGGTACACCAATCCGCAGCTAGAGATAACCAGCTTGGATCTCAATGGTGAAGGAAACAATGACGGATGAGACTTCCCCACACTATCCACAACATGAGCAGCAACCTCTGGTCAAATTTCAATTGATAAGAATAAATTATCATAAGGTTCTTGACCATATTTATTTTAACCACTTGATAGTTATCCCAATTTATCATCCCTATAATAACTTATATTTATATATGGGAAAATTGCTTCTAGCCTTTAAAATAACAAGTATTCTTCCCCAACCAAATACTTTTTCAAAGCTCTCAAAACCCCTAAAATCAAACTCACAATTCTTTTAGCCCCCAAAACCAGAAATTGAAGCCCTTATGTGTACTTTCGAACATTTAAAGACCATAATACACACACTCTCTCTCTCTATCTCTCTCTCTCTCTCTCTCTCTCTCTCTCTTATGATGTCATTGTAGATATGAATGATGATTAGAAATAGACTTTTTTTGGGGGGGTCATAGTTCCCTCCTGTTATGGGGTACAACTGTTTCCAAATTTATGATGCAATACAAGCCGACACGATCTGCCAACTCGGAAGGTAGTGTTAGTCGGTACGAAAATCAGCATTCCAGAGATACAATACTCCTCGGAGTCGACATGAAGGATAGCCGAGCCGTCACTCCCCCAGTCGAATCGGCATCATTTCTCAAAGGCGACTCGAGATGCGGACTCAGTCGATCCTCTTTATATTAAAAGATCGCTACTCAGTGTTAGCTGACACTCCTCCCAAAGACGACCCAGAATATTACTTTTCAATATTATTTAACTTTTGATGATCATCATTATGTCCCCGTCCTCATCCATTTGAAGACTCATCGGCTGTTGGCTCCCAATGTCGCTGAAGTGACCTCCCGTCACTCACAAACCGACAAGACTCGTCGACTACTGGCTCCCAATGTCGCTAAAATGACCTCCCGTCACTCAGAAACCAACAAGACTCGCCGGCTGCTGGCTCCTAATATCATAAAAGTGACCTCCCGTCACTCATAAACCGACACGTATAGAACAAAGGGTGACTCAACCTCCAGCTCACCCCTCACCACCGCCTTACAGTATGCTCATAAAGTAACCAATCTGCCTTTGGCATCCTCTATAATTACAGATATTATTCCCCTTAAAAGATAGGAGAAAAAAAGGGGGGGGGGTTAGCAAGTTGGCAGGTTCGCAATTCAAACTTTCCTCCTGATCTAAATCTGAGATATTATCATATCTAATGCACATAGCATAAGAACACATAATTCTATTACTCCCCTCAAGCTTAAGTTTATCAACTGACTTGATCTTCGGAGATACTACGGGGAATCATCACCCCGTCCTCTCATGACTTCTTCTGTACAGATCACAAACTCTAACTCAATGGTCATACATAAAGTCGGGAAAGGAAGAGATCCCCTTCATCATCCTTCATCAACCCCGCAAGCATCCTCTCTGGATTAATAGTCCGTGTGATATCAAACATCAACAGTTTGGCACCCACCGTGGGGCCTTCTTTCTTTTTTGAGAGAACATATTTGATTCTGAAGATAGAGCTGAGCAATCTCGTCCTAGAGGACCTCATCAGAGCTATGCTACTCAAGCCCAGCTTGAAGCAATAGCTCATATGATTTTTTAATCTTGCCAAGAGAAATTTGTTGCCTTCTCCAATGAGCTTCTCAGTCAGTTTCCACAGCTGTAAGAAGCAGTCTCTAAGACTCTCTGTCACCGTGCCTCTCTAGTCCTTCGGCTACCATAAGAGCTTCTGGATACATTGAGTCAACAGACCGATCGTAAGCGTCTTTGGGAGTAACAACCCCTTTTCAGACGACCTTATGAATATCCCATATGAGAAATTCAAAATGCCTCGCATAGAGACATATAAGGGCGAGGGAGACCCCTCCGAGCATGTTCAAAATTATTATAATGTCATGAGTATGCTCCAAGCCTCATAAGAAATTCTCTGTCGGTGCTTTCCTATTACTCTTTTAGGGAGTGCTAAGCTCCAGTGGAACACTCTCAAGAAGAGATCCATCAAAAACTTTCAACAACTTAGCCGAAAGTGTTGGCCTTTTTGTTTTGATGATGTTTAGCAAACAATTTACTACTAATGTTATTTGTTTAGTATTTACAATTTTGTATTTATTCTAGGCAAACAACATGTTGGGGGTTGAACGGAATAGCGCTTCAACGATCATATCCAATGGAGGTTGGCGGAATAGTAGTTAAAGTCTATGTAATTCAAGTTGAAGATCCAAGTTCAAGCTTCATCCGTAAAGTTTACCAAGTTAAGCTATATTGAAGACCTTCAAGCTTGGGTATATAGTTTATAGTATTTGTAGTTGTGCGTTAATACTTTAAGCTCATATTAATCACACACACATATTTGTTGATTTTATCAAAATATAAGTGTTTTCATAAAAATATTATTTTATTAGTTTATAGACTTTAATATCACTTTATACATATTTTACTAAGTCTATAAAATCATTTTGTAAAGTTTTCAAAACATGGTTTAGTCAAAATGACAAAACAAGTATTGTTGTATTTTTATGTTTTGGACTAGTTTTAAAAAATAATAAGTTTTTAAAAATATTAAGTGCAATTCCAAAAATTCTTTTTTGTAACATGTTCATTAATATGTTTATAAACATTTGCCAAAATTTTATATTTTTTAGAATTTTTTGCTATTTTTTAAAGGTACTTTAAAAATTAGTTTTACTATTCAAAACATGCTGATATAGTGTTATCAGTCGACTGATGAATGTATTTGTTAGGTCTCATGTGATGAGCCTACATCTTCTAATCTTGTTTTGATGATTACAAACAATTCCTAATATTGTTTGTCTAGTGTTTATGTTTTCTATTAGGTATTCTAGATAAACAATGAAGTTGGA